>LUCM01001031.1:41885-96450 GCA_008360955.1 Fasciolopsis buskii | reverse complement strand
GAACTCACAGTTGTGATTTCTTCTGTGGACTCTTCCAACGAAACAGCTTCCCAATGCACAATCACTGTTGCTAACAGATTACCGATTACTGTGGAGAAAAATATCAATCAATTCGGAAGTGTACAAGTAAGGTCATGTCGAATGTATTGGACAAAAGAGAGCATCGGGGTAGACCCACATTACCTGACGAGCCGACACCATAACGCCAAACGGTTCGATGTCGTGTGCTCCACCGGACAATTTTGCTCCTCACGCATCCAACATTTCTACCTTCGCATGATATCCATTACTACTACTTTACCAAGATATAATGCTCAAGGGCATTCTAGCCTCGTTCATAAACGTTCGCTCAAAAGCCACACTAGACAACACAAACAACATTATCAACGAATCACAGTTGTGTTCTTACTGTGAGACTCTTCCAACGAAACAAGAAACTTCACCACATGCACACTCCTGTTGAACTCTACAGATATACAGACCTTCTGAGTGAGAAAAATATCAAAATCAAGTTCGGCAAAAGATGCTACACGTAAAAGTATAGTCGATTAAGTTTTGAGACAAGACGAGCATGGTAAGCGCATACCTGAACGAAAAACGAGCGAATAAACGCCAAACCGGTCGTCGTACCACCCGTCGCTGCAATACCCCCGGAGACACAAAATTTTGTTTTCACGCATCCAGAATACTACTTCCTGCTGCTAATACCTATATTACATACGTATATTCTCGGGCATTCTCCGCCCTCGTCTCCCTAAACGTTCGCTCAGCCCACCAAAAACAAGACAAAACACATTATCAACGAATGCCACGTTAGTGATTCTATTCGATGGACTCTTCACGAACAGCTTCCATGGCACACTCCTCGTAATGCCTACAGATTCGCAATTCTGGGGAATATCACATCAATTCGGACCGGATACCAGTAAGTACTGTCGATGTCATTGGACAACGAGAGCATCGGGTAACGCAATACCTGAAGAAGCGACAAATACCGCCAAAACCCGGTACAAGTGTCGTGTGCTCGGAACAAATTTTGTCAATTACGCATCCAGACCTCACTACTTAACCTTGACTGCATTACTATATATACATAGCATATATTACTCGGCGCATTTTCTGCCCTCGGTCCTAACGTAATACGCTCAGCCCAACTGACAAAACATTATCAACGAAATCACAGCTCGTGATTATTCATGGGACTCTTCCACCGAACCAGGCTCTCCTGCACACTCTGTTGCTACAGACTTCGAATTCCTGGTGAGAAATAATCAATCAATTCGGATGTACAAGTGAAGATATGTCGCCAGGTTAGGACAAGAGAGCCATCGACAAGGTCACGCCCCAATACCTGAACGATGCGACAAAACTCTACAACCAGCACAACAACCACGGTCGCCATGTCGTGTGCTCCCGGCCACAATTTTTGAGTTTACGCACTCCAGATCCAATACTTCCTAGATGCCCTATCATAATATATAATACATACGATAATTTCCTCGCAGGGCATTTCTGCCCCTCAGATTACCATCAAACAGTTCGCTCAAGCCCCAACTTGCCAAACCACAATTAAATCCAACGAATCACAGTTTGATTCTTAATTCTGTGGGACTTCAATTCACGAACAGCTTCCATGCACACTGCCTGTTGCTACAGATTCGATTACTGGTTGGAGAATATTCAATCAATTCGCAGAGAATGGCTTACAATAAGATATGTCAGATGTTTGGACAGGAAGAGCATCGGCTACGCCATAACCATGACGAGCGACAATAAACCGCCAAAACAGGTCGCTGTCGTGTGCTACCCGGACAAATTTTGTCTTACAGCATCCAGATACGACTTCCTGCTGCTATCAACTATACTATGAATACAGTATAATTCATCGGGCATTCTGCCCTCGTTCACTAACGATCTCGCTCAGGCCAACTGACAAACAATTCCAATCAAACGAATCACAGCTTGTAGATTCTTCTGTAGGACTCTTCAAACGAACAGCTTCCATGCAGCACATCACTGTTAGCTACAGATCTCGATTCTAAGTGATCGGCAGACCAATATTCAATCAATATCGGAGGTACAAAAGTAAGTACTGTCCGATGCTCCTTGGAACAACGAGAGCATCCGCGATACGCTACGACGAGCCGCGACACATAAAAACCGCCCCAAACCGGATAACGTGTCGTGATGCTCCCGGACAAAATTCTTGTAATTACGCATCCAGATGACTACTTCATGCATGCATCACAACTATAAGATACCATACGTATACTTCAACTAATCCCAGGACACTTATTGCCCTCGTACCTAACAAGTGATCGCTCCAGAACCCAAAACCTGAACAAAAAACAGATATATCAACGTAATAACAGTTGTGATTCTTCTGTGGACCTCATTCCACGAACAGCTTCCATGCACCACTCCTGTTGCTACAGAATTCGATTCTCTGGTGAGAAATATCAATCAATTCGGGAGTGTACAAGTAACGTATGTCGGATGTTTGGACAGGAGAGGCATCGGGTAGCATACCTGACGAGCGAACAATAACGCCAAAACCGGTCGTGTCGTGTGCTCCCGACAAACTTTTGTGTACCGATCCCAGATACTGGCTTCACTGAGCTTACTTACCCTGAAAATATACATACGTACATTCTCGGGCATTCTGCCTCTTCCTAACGTTCCGGGCTCAGCCCAACTGAAAACAAAACAATTATCAACGAATCACAGTTGTCTGATTCTTTAACGCTGGGACTCTTACCACGAACACTTTCCATAGACACACTCCTGTTGCTAACAGATTCGGATTCTAGGTGACCGAAAATTATGTCAATCAATTCGGCCAGTGTTACAGGAGTTATTGTCGATGTATCTCGAGACAGGAGACAAGCATCGGGTACGCAATAAAATGCAAACGAGCGACAATAACACGACCAAAACCGGTCGTGTCGTGTGACTCCCCGGCCAACAAATTTGTACGCATCCAGCAGATACTTACTATTCCATGCATGAACTTCGAACTATAAAAACTCAATACATACGAATATATTCCCCTCGAAGCGCATTACTCGCACATCGATTCCATAAACGTTCGCACTCAGCAACCAACTGGAAAAAAACAATTAATCAACGAATCACCAGTTAGTGATTCTTCTGATGGACCTTCTTCCACGAAAAGCATTCCCCATGCCACACTCCTGTTCTACAGATTCGATTCTGGTGAGAAAATATCATCGAATTCGGGAACAACAACTGCTCTATAACCCAACCACCACAACAACAACACCACCACCACCAAACACAACACCCAACACCACAACAACAAACAAGAAGTATGTCGAATGTATTGGACAACCGAAGCAGCCCGAGAGATCGGCATACGTAGACGAGACAGAACAAGATTAACCGACCAAACCCGGTCGTTGTCGCTCACGCCGGCAAGATCTCTGATTCACTCATTCCAGATACCTCACTGAACTGCCTCAACTCAAAACATAATAATAATAAATAATGTATATTCTACGGGCATTACAATCCCCCATCTAACCTTTGTCTATACCTTCAAACACTTCCCAAAAAATCACAACCACAACAAATCATACACCTCATACCCCACCCACCATCTAACCCCATAACAACTCAACTTTTGATATCTAACTTCTTACCCATTAAACTCATAATCAAAACATCATCACAATCACCTAAGAAACCCATATACAACTAAAAACAAACCAAATCTAAACAACAAAACACACACCATATACTAACATAAAACACCACGATAAAACATCAATCTTATAACTCAATAATCCATATACTAAAGTAAAATTCAAAACCATACTAAACATCCAACAAGACTTCTGCAACCCAATCCTATACACTAAAATTTTTCCTACTTCTTTTCTTGGCTATCCATTCTTCTTCTTCCTCTCTCTCCTCAATCTCTCTTTCTCCCCCCTTCTGTCTTAATCTTCCCTCTCCTCTCTTTTACTTCCCTCTGCTTCCTACTTCTTCTCTTCTAATCTGTCCTTCTCATCTATTCCTACTCTCGGCCCGTCCTTAACTCTCTCCTGCTTCCGTTTTTCTTTCAGTACTGACTTATGGGCCGTCTTCTCTTAGACTGTTGCCTTCCTCCTTTCTTTTCCTCTCCTTCATCCTCTCCCCCCTCTCCTTCTTTCACCCTTATCACCCCTTCCCTCTATCTCTCCTTGTCTCTCTTCTCTTCTCTTTCCTCTCTCTCATCTTTTTTTCATCTTTCCCCTAAACTATATTCTTCTACAAATCCTACTATAGTAAAAAAAAACACCTACTCAACATAACCTAACAAACAAACAATGACTGACACATACACTTTCAACTCCACATCATACCCAAAATAAAAATATCGTTAAATCAACCTAACATATCTTTCCTCATCCTCTAAAACAAACTAAAGTGTTCTCTAAATCTTAAACATTCTATAAATACAATAAAAAACTATCTATATAACCATAGATTTTCTCTCTCCTATCTCATTTATTTCCTACTCGACTACACAAATTGGATACCACTATCAATGATCACACCACAATCAAACACTTAAACATCTATCATATCCTTTACTTTCCTAAACACCATTAAAATAATCATAAACTTATCCTTACATCCCTAAAACATCCTCCTACAAAATAGATAAAAAAACAATCAATCTTTATCTTTCCTTGCCTTCTTCACTCTATCATCAAGATACCTCAGCATCCCATCTACCTATTCTTTAATCACACTTAAAAACAACACCTACATATTCTAACCTTATCACTAACATTCTCGTAAACTACAACTGCAAAAACATCCTCATCAATACCACTTTTACAATCCTAACTAACACCTGATTCTCTTCTCCTTTTCTAACCTTTTTTGCCAATAACCACATCTACATATAATACTCCCTCTCCTCACTCAAAAATCTACACCCATTTAATGCTCACCATTCACCTGCCCTTCGTTAACCCTTAAGGTTACCCGCTCAGAAACCCACTGAAACAACAATTATTCAAAAACAGAAAACACAGCTTCATCGATACTTCTGTCGACATATATCCCAAACGAACACCTTCCAAATTAGCACACTACCTCAATGCGTACACAAAATTCGAATTCTAATGCAGACAGACACAATATCAATTCGGCAGAAGTCAAGTCATGTGGTGTACTTCGGGACAAGAGCAGCACCGGGTAGCGGATCACGTGCACGAGCGGACATAACGCCAAACCCGGTCGTGTGCTCCGGGCAATCTGTATTCATCATCCAGATCTTACTTGCTGCTTCTATTTATAATGCATATGTTATTCTCGGGCTTCTGCCCTCAGTTCCCTAAGGTTTCGCTCAGAACCAACCTCGACAAAACAATTCATCAACGAATCACAGTTATCTCGAGTTCTTCTGTCGACATAAATTCCGAACAAACACTTCCACTCGCACACTCGCTCATCGCTTGAACACGGTTCGCCATTCTCATAGAGACACGACATATACAACTTCGGAAGCTGATAAACAAGGTATAGTGAGATGATTTGGAAACACAAGGAGCACCGAGGTAAAGAGAATAGGAACAACGTGACGAAGCGGAACAATAACCGCCAAAAACCGGTACGGTTTGCTTCCCGGGCAATCTTGTTCACTCATCCCAGGTAATATACTACTTGCTGCTTCTATGTTGATAATTGTTTGTCAGTTGGGCTGATCGAACCTTATATACGATTGCACAATGCACCGTTTTCCGCGTATATATATATATATATATATATATGTTTATGCGTAATATGAAATCCACCCCTTTTTTGCCAAAAGCCTTCCTCATTTTTGGCGAGCTCCGTTATGAGGATTTTATTCTGAACCAAATGCTTCAATTCTGTACTGGTTCTGCCTTTTGCGTTTTTATGTTCCATTGATACATAGGTTCACTTGATTAATTATTGGTTTCCCTAATCCTAATTTTTTTGTATCTTTTTAGCTTATCCACGTTACATTGATTGTGTCAAACGAATCTTTCGCGAACTAAATCATTGAGACCTAGATGCGGTTAAAACATTTGAAAACGATCGTCTCACCGCAATCATCTGATGCTCGAATATGTGCAATAGCTTGGTCTCCGAATAACAAAAAATTGGCTGTTTGTGGTGTGGATAATGTGATTAATTTGTTCGATGAACAATGTGAACGCCGGGATCGGTTTTCTGCCAAACCACTTGATCCGAAAACCGGGAAAAAAGGATTTATTATTAAGGGACTTGTGTTCTCTCCGGACTCAACAAAATTGGCCGTTGCTCAATCCGATCACATACTGTTTGTTTACAAATTGGGCGAAAATTGGGATGAAAAAAAGGCGATTTGCAATAAATTCCCTCAACAAAGTCCGGTCACTTGTTTGATATGGCCTCCAGGTCAGCCGATTATCTGTGGTTTGGCCGACGGAAAAGTGCGCGCAGGAAACGTGAAAAGTAACAAATCATCGACAATCTACAATGTGGAATCTTATGTGGTCTCGTTGGCTTTGAACGGTTCGGGGAAAGGATTTGTTTCCGGTCATGCAGATGGGAAAATAGTTCGTTACTTTTTCGAAGATGATGGTACCGGTGATGCACAAGGTAAACTGGCCACCCATCCGACCGCACCGTATGCACTCACCTGGGCTGGATCGTGTATTTTTGCCGGTGGTTGTGATCGTCGAATCTACGTGTACGGTCGTGATGGTCGAGTTACGCAACAGTTTGATTACAGTCGTGATGACTTGGAGAAAGAATTCACGGTAGCAGTGACCAGTCCAAATGGTCAATCGGTCGCTTTCGGTAGCTTTGATCGAATTCGTCTGTTTGCCTGGAGTCCACGTAAAGCATGCTGGGAGGAGTCGGAGCCAAAAGAAATCATGCATTTGTACACAATAACTGCCATGGCATGGAAACGAGATGGGTCTAAACTAACTGTGGGTACATGGTGCGGAGGAGTAGAACATTTCGACTGTTGCATGAAACGACAACGTTATAAGAACAAATTTGAACTGAACTATGTTGGACCAAGTCAGGTGATTGTGAGAAATATGAAAACCGAAGAGAAAGTTGTACTGCAATCTTATTTTGGTTATGAAATCGATGAAGTAAAAGTGATGGGTGATGATCGATATTTGGTTGCACACACCTCGGACACGTTGATGTTGGGCGATTTGCGTGAAAATCGACTGAGTGAAGTTCATTGGAATACGAAGGGAAACAAAGCGGAATTTTATTTTGGTTATGCAAATTTCTGCATTATTTTCGGACAAGGTGAACTGTTCGTGATCGAATACGGAGTGAATGAGATTCTGGGATCAGTTCGGACAGAGTTTACTAATCCTTATTTAGTAAGTGTTCGTGTGAATGAACGCAAATTAGCCTCCGGAGAGGCAAACAAAAAAATTGCCTACATGTTGGATGGGAAAACCATTGCCATTATGGATATGCTGACCGGAGCTCACATTGGCCAGGTGACACATGATGTGAAAATTGACTGGATTGAGCTGAATGAAACCGGACACAAATTGCTATTTCGTGATAAAAATTTACAACTTATGTTGTATGATACGGAGACTGCTGCTCGGTCGACTCTTTTAAGTCTGTGCTCTTATGTGCAGTGGGTACCACAAAGTGATGTGGTCGTGGCCCAGTCCAGGGACGCATTGTGTATATGGTACAATATTGAGGCGACAGATCGTGTGACTACGGTTTCTTTGAAAGGTGGAGATATTTTGGATATTGTTCGACAACACGGTAAGACCGAAGTCCTCGTCAGCGAGGGAATGACTTCGGTGAGTTATGCCCTGGACAATGGCTTAATCGAATTTGGCACAGCCATGGATGACGGTGATTTCCATCGTGCAGTCACATTTCTAGAAAGTTTACCCGTGATCCCGGAGACTAAATCGATGTGGTCTAAATTGGCTAAGGCCTCATTGAAAGCGGGACAACTGCTAATTACGGAACGATGCTATGCTGCATTGGGTTGCATGAGCAAAGTACACTTTTTGCGAAAAACCAGAGAACTAGCTGATACAGGTGCTGCTGGTGACTATCAGATCCAGACCCGAATAGCATTGTTGGAAAAAGATTTCAAAACTGCCGAGCATATTCTCTTGTCTCAGAATGCGGTGGCCGAGGTGACTGAGATGTATAAAGACTTGAACAAGTGGGAGAATGCAATTGAAGTAAGTGAAAATTTTGGTTTGACTTCTGAAACAAAGCAAGTGCTATTTGTAATCAGAGCGCCTATGGTTATGATGGGACTTAATAATTTGTCGTATTCTTTTGCGTATATATATATAGGACGATTAATTCACGTACGTGTTGGGTATATATATATATATATATATATATATCTTAACTGTAGTTAAGTAGAAGTGAGGGGACAAAATTTCTTCGGAAGTACACGATTGGTTTCACAGTTTTTCCGCTTGTCAGGTATGCGTACCCACTGCTCATCTGTCCAAATATCCTTATGCATGTGCACTCCGAATCGGGTTGTTTCACCAGAATTTAGTTGCTATCCTCAGGAGTGAGCATGAAAACTGTTCGTTGTAGAGGCCATACCACCACAAATGTGATTTGTTAATAGGTCTTTATCACTGGGGTTCAGCCAACCTTAGAAATGGGCATAATGCATGTATAGGCGTGTATGCGCATGAGTACCTCTATGCTAAAAGTGACAGAAAATCACTTACTTCCAATACTTACAAAAGTCAGAGGCGCAAGCTCTCCTCTAGATTCTAAGCCTTTGAACTGTTCAGACCACTGGAAAGTGATATTCGATGTTGCCTAATAAGAAGTTGTTACTAGTGTTTTACCGTTGCACACTGGTGAGTTTTTACTTGAGGAGGTCCCGTTCCGTGAAGCGGCTGCCTTTTATCTGACGAGTCGATGTCGAATTCTAGATGCCAAACCTTCTGCACAACCACGTGCCATGCAAGCGATTGCGTCAATTTCATTTATTTATTAACACAATCAAGAAGGACTGTAAGGAAAATAAAAACAACCGCAATTTATCCAAACAGCATAATGTTAGGATCCCAATGCCAGTCTTAACAAAACAGCTATATTTCTAGTGGTAATTCATGAATGCCTAGTGATCTATCTTTGAGGGGACACTTTTCAAAATTGTCACACGTCCTGGTCCCTGCTGCGTAGGTTAGCTAATCTTTAAATATAACCCAGTTAGTCAAAAGCATCAAGCTACGAAAATATTTGAGAGGCATGCTTAACACCGAACAGCCATCGGTGTGCACGAAGTGTACTCATTTTTGTGGCCTAACTTCATCGTTAGGCCCTGATGCAGTCAGCAGGTTCGAACAATGTTTTGCTGATTTTGGCATTAGGACTTACAGTTAATTGCAGGACGTTCATGATTCGCACTGAATTGCTTTCCCTAGAACCATCCTCCCACCCCGTTTTGTGTACAATTTTTCTACTTTTGATTGGATTAACTTTTAGTTAGTCCGAGGGGAGGTCACAAGCTGGTCTAGGCCATTAAATAATAGAGGAATTTCTATCGATCCAGAGGAAACAAAGAGACGTATCTTCTTTTTTCTAAGTGTTTCCCTTCAAATTTGTAGATCAAAATATTTTCACGACCAAATGAGTCAGAAATAAACTAACGTCGAAATAGTGCATAAAAGTAAAGCTAGTAAGAAGGACAATAGTTTTAACGATTTCGTTGTTCATTATGGATTATCACTTGTTGATCCACCTTGTTTCTCATAAACACTCCCAGATTAGAACATTATTGTTTCGAGCTGAACTTGGGATTTATATCCACAGATGCAGAGTTTTTGCTTTAGGTCCCTTACAACTACTTGCGAGTAGTGTGTGTAACTAATGATATTTTTGTCTGAGTGGCTGCTCCGCGAACTACACTCTCAGCACACAAACCTCAGGACATCCAGTCAACTGTAAGTTTCTTTCTCATTAGAGTTCATCATGTGACTTACGGGCATAACTAATGTTCTTCACTTGGTCTTACTGAAAGTAAATTTTTTCTATCGTTGTTACCTCCTTTTTGACGAGGACATGGCCAGTTGGATGCAAATAAATGTCTACTATCATCTCTCAGCGTTAAATAGCAAGGCAAGACTCACTGGCCGCCGCCTTTTCCCCGGGGTTAAATATGTTCATAAAAAGGGTGAATATCCAAGGGGGATAGGGAGTGGAAAAAGATAAGATGCTGCTGTAGCCAACACACGGAAGTTTAACTGCAAGAACGCACTTTCTCAATCATTCTGATTCGATAAAAAATGACAACATGATCACCACCGTTCGCGATTCACTGCCATTTCCATTTCAGTCGGTCCTGGAAATACTCATTCTTTATTCGTTTCGTAATATCGTATTATTTTATTTTTGTTGAATTAGATAGCCGAGGTCAAAGCGTGGCCCGGTTTGGATCAGCTGCGTAAAGAGCACCAGGCTTGGCTGACGGAGACGGGACAAGACGAGAAAGCGGCCGAGCTACGGCAAAACGAGGGCGACTTGACCTCAGCAGTAACTTTGTACTTGCGTGCCGGAGTGCCTGGCAAGGCTGCTCGTCTGGCCATGTCCGAACCGCAATTGGCGAGTGAGCGAAATTTGATGGAGAGAATTATTCAAGTGGGTTGATAACTATTTATTCTTATTTCATTTTTGAATAACTTAAGAGCTATAATTTTTACTCATTCCCCTCGAGGACAGCGCAGTCATCCTGTCGTCATCTGATACAAGACCAGTTGTTTTAATTTCTTATTTTTACTAATGCAAATCACTGCAAACAATTTTCTGTCCCAGGACCTGGGTCGATCGAAGACCACCAAGAGGGGAACTGGACTGGCTGTAGGAAGATACGAACACATGACGTTCAAGTAGAGCACTACGAAGCTGACCACTTGACTTTTGCCGGCATGGTGCGAGTAAATTTCAAACAGTTAGATATTAATTGCCCCAGCGGATACTTACAAAATGAGTAATATTGCTCAAGATATTCAGGACTGGCAGAAATTTTTAATGCCACGTCGGCATTCTTCTTCGAAATGCCCTAAAAGAATTTTTTTGCGGTTATTATTATTTCACATTTGTTTTATATTTCTGAATGTTAATCTTGAAGCATGCGAAATATTAGGGATTGCTGCACCTCCCGAGTCCTGGATCACATACACAATGCATCTGTAGAAATACCAAAGCTACTTAGTAATACATCAGTCTTCATTGAAAAGTATCATTTGCATAATAAAATATGCTTAGTGATGAATCATTTGTTGGCTGTTAAATTCATTTGATTTCGGGTGTTTTTTTTTCAAGCTTTCGTAACTTCGCTCTAAAAAGGCCGAAGCAGGTAACTGTGTGTCCCATGACAGATAGGCTTGGATTGATTAGTACAGTCTGAGGTAGGAAAACCATGGACTAAAATAGGAGAATCAGATTGTTATTCTATCGAACAATTTACCAAGGCGAATACAAATCAACAGAAACATTGGTCCGAAACATATCCGCGAATTCAACAGAAAAATTGACCAATCACCCAAATGCGATGAGATTGAAGGGCTATCGCTGATTGGGATTAATTTTCAAATTCACTGCACTATGCAACGTCTCGTCTATGGTAGGTAGTGTTCAAGTTTTCTGGGTTTTTAACAGTTGGGATTATGATGCACGATACCGATCTTTCCGTTACTTTTCACTTTTATCTCAGCCTCTGCTGCCTGTCTTTGATTTTGAGTGAAATTATTCTTCCAATATCAACGCTCATTTTGCCATTCAGAAACTGCGGAGGCGTTGCAGACTTGTTTCATCATTGTCAAGAATCATTAACAATGGATGTATACCATTCATGATTCCTAACAAGGATGAAATAGCCGATCTGACTTTGTTAAGTGGCTAAGTTTGGTGTTAAAACAGTCTGCAACAACCATTAGGTCTGACGAAGGTAGACTTCGGACTAAAGGGTATAGGTTTCCATAGAACTCATCTTTGGCTTCAGAATAAATGGAGTCAACTGAAACGATAAGCCGGGAGTGACGCTTCGCTCGCATGCTCTATAATTGTAAGACTTACTCTTTATGTAAATATCTTTCGTGCTGATCCCTGAATACCAGCATACAAAGCTTTGCCCAACCCAATAGTCCATGCTGTTTTGAAATCAACCTCTTTTTGGAAAGCTAAGAATGATGGTCTTGAATTGTATTTTATTGTATTGTATTGTATAGACTTCTGTGCACGAAACATAATGTCAAATTTCAGTCAGAAAACGTGAGAGTTAAAATTAAAATAGGAAACAAAAAAAAATTTACACTCATCACCTTGTAAAAATGTTAAAAAAACTCATCGAGGAATAATCAAAGCGCATTATGGCAGGTCGCTCAAGAATTCGGCTGAAACGCGGTCATGGTTTGTCAAAATGAGTGCTAAATATAGGACAGTGGACTTCCTATAGATATTCATTCCAGAGGATATGAAACGAAAAGCGAATCGCGTTGAAATATGTGAGCTGCACTTTGAAAGATCGTTGCGCAGAGGATGCATAAGATCTGAAGGAATTTCATGAGTAAATTTCTCACATGCCGATAAGTACTGATCACATAGATTAAGGGGCAACTCAGTTGGTGGTATGAATGACACACTGTTAATAACTGATAATCCCCGTCGAAGAATTTTAAAGTCATTTTTGGGTAAACGTGGAAAAACGCATTGGCATACAAATCGGGGGATGGTGCTTTATTTCACCTAGCAGTGTCGAAGCTTCCGGATTTGAAATGACAACCGTCGGAGATTGTTCACACAAGTAGAAATGTGAGAAGTCCACTTCAGATTTTTATCAGTAGTAACTCCCATATATTTTACAGAATCAACCCTGGTAAGAGTTTTTGAGTTGATGGAAGATGTTCCGGATGGGCAGGCTGACCAAGAGAGAAAGAGAGAGAACAGACATTCGAAACATTTAGATGTGATGAGATTTAAACCAGCTCGTGTAGAGAAATCGTAAACGGAAGATAGGTTGCTGGAAAACTTTGAAAATCATGGTTGCTCGAAACGGTTTGAGAGGGGGCAACATCATCAACATACTCAAACAGATGACCGAGTGAGCTAGCTGATATGTTGCTGATGTAAACACGGTGAAAGAACAGCACCCTGAGTTACTCGTGAGTTATTGATTAGCGGTTCTTGAAGTTTTACCGTCCATTCGGTTAGTAAAGTAATTAGACAGTCATGCTAATAAAGACGTGGGGCAACCAAATGTCTCCAGTTAGTGCAGTGGAAGAGATCGTGGGACCGAATCGAATGCCGACGAGTAGTCTAGAGGGGTACAACGAATAGATTTCATCGATGCATTTAAGGACTTACAAATATGGTGAATGAGGGAAGCGAATGCGTCCAAAGTGGACCTGTTAGATTTATAGGCAAACTGAAAAGGGTCGTCAGGAGGATATATAGAAGAACGCAAGCGCTTAAGTATAGCATGCTCCGCCAGTTTAGGACCGGAAGACGTTAAAACGATGGGGCGAAAACGTTTTGCTGAAGCAATGGAACTGCTAGATTTTGGGACATGAACGATAGTGACAGGTCTCCAACAGTCAGGGCTAAAAACGAGGTTAGTGATGAGTCATTCAGAGAAGTAAATGCAGCCGTCACAGCCTTAGCACCACACCTTAAAAGAGCTGAGGACAGACTGTCAGGACCAATCTCCATGGTAATTTTAGTGGTGCGAAGAGGGTCGAGCACCTCTCTTAGGTTAACTTGCAACTGTCATGTCACCACCCCGTCCAAAATGGTCGGGGTATAAGTTGAAAGATAGATGAAAGCACGATTCACGCTGTCGACATCCGCAGAAAACTTCGCATCTTTCTTCTTCCCACACAACAGTCGAATGCCTTGCCATAGGATTCGATGGTTGTCACCACTCAAAAGTTGGCTGGCGAACGTCATGTCGATGCTTTGGATTTCCGCTTTTATTATTTTGGAAACGTAATGCACGCCTGAGTTATTGCGAGATTTGTAGAAGTGCTCTTTGCATCTTCTTAGAGAAGGATAGGGCCATTTGAGACGAATAATGTTCCTAAGGGACAGCAGATATCGAAGATTGTGTTGACATTCTCTGTAATGAGTTTGACATTGTCATTGAGCGGGAATTCAAATGAGAAACAGGCAGATGCGATTGAAAGGGATTTCTGACGACGAATAAAGCTGTTGTGTGAAAAGTTACGTAGACGAACTTGGATTTGATTTGTTTGTCTGAAGAAATGGGAAGCTGAACGAGAGTATATCTTGAGCCTTAACAGAAGCAGACAGTGATCACTTCTTGAGATGGGAGCACGCGGTTTCAGGGAAAATAAATCAGGGTGGCTGGTAATAACTATCTAAAATGGAGTCGCCTCTGATGTGAGAAACGCAGAGGTCGGTGAAATTAAACACAGTCAGTGGTAGGGTAGATGCATGATTAGAATCACCCACTGTCATATGCAGACTGTCCTCAAGAAGAGGAACAGCAAATACTAGAAAAGAGTCGAAAAAAGATGTGATATTTTGTTACGAGCTAAAGGGGGCAATGCATAAATTGGTTATGATAGTGCTGGTATGGCGAGAAAACCTAGAATGACGCTGCGTCACGAGACAGTCCATTCCGTTGAGAGATTACGTATAAATAAATTCGGACTTGCCAGACCAGAAGGAGTTTATGTATGTTGCCACACCGCCTCCAGTTTTCTTGTCCGAAACTCTGTCTTGCCGATGGAATCTGAAGCTGTCTATCGACACCAATGAATCAACGACATCCGGGTTCAGCCACGATTCCTGTATGCGGATGTCACACGTGTGGACATGGATTGATGATTGAAGTGCGAGGGACAGATCAGACATTTTCGTAAACAGAGAGCGGATGTTGGTACTCAACAATGCCGGAATGGATATCTTGGCTGGTAGGGTGCATTCAAAAGCGGCCTGCCAGCCAGCACGGTACCTCTTTCAGATGGATAAGATCTTTGAAGTGCAGCAATGCGTGATGCCAGTCCATGTTGAGGAACAACATGGTTTTTTAACAAAAGTAGTTCTGAGCTATTGTAGCAGCGAACAGCGGCCATAACCGACCCAAATATCTGACAAGGAAACAACGAAATAAGGATGACAGAACTGTAGCGCAGCCAATCAAGGGGTGTGTAAATGCTGCTCTTTTCAAAGGGAAACTTATAGCCTCAAATGACTTCCTTTAGGTGGCATTTATCGTATTTTTTTAATTGTCGTTTTAAACAAGAATTGGCTTGTTCGATTGTTGAAAGTTTAAGAAAACTATCGATTTTTTCAGGCACTGATCCAAAGCGAGTTGTACGAGAAAGCTGGTGAGATGTATCAGCATATGAATCAGTTGGAGAACGCAATGCGTTGCTATCGTCAGGGTCATGCGTTTCACCGTGCCGTTGAACTGGCCCGATCCGCTTTTCCAACAAATGTGATACGGATGGAAGAAGAATGGGGTGACTATTTAGTATCGCAGCAGCAAATGGATAGTGCAATCCATCATTTTATTGAGGCAGGGTAAGTTGGGATTTCAAAGAATCTTTCGATTTATATACGACTTGTAAATAGCAGCCATGCGATTTGTTAGTGGTCAACAATCAAAACCCCCAAAAGTCACCTCAGTACAAACAAACGATTGGTCGATAAAATGCCCTAAAATGGTTTATATAAAATTGAAACAATAATTTCTATTTATGATAATCATTTCATATCTTGTCATCACTTACGATCTATTATCGCATATATAGTTCATTGATAGCACGCATATATTTACGCATATTCCTAAACTTTT
Organism: Fasciolopsis buskii; assembly: GCA_008360955.1. Classification (NCBI taxonomy): domain Eukaryota; kingdom Metazoa; phylum Platyhelminthes; class Trematoda; order Plagiorchiida; family Fasciolidae; genus Fasciolopsis; species Fasciolopsis buskii. Next base: position 80,624 of record LUCM01001031.1, on the reverse strand, counting down.
GAAAAACATAACCATGGGGAGTTGATTCAACTTCACTCTGGTCTTCGGATTGTCAGTTTAATGTTCATCATTGTCTTTGCAGTATTGTTGATCAGTCCTGAGAGAATTTCATCACCAACGCTACACTTAGATGTAGGGTTCTTGGTCCCAGATCCGACAGTGGACAAACTGAATCTGAACAGAACAACGTGGTCGAGACATGTTATATGCGGTCGTAAACTGTCTACATTGATATATAAAATTTTTCTTGATAGTTATTTGTTGAAAGATGGATTTGGCGGTTAATCTCTGACAAGCTTCGAAATGATGCGACCACGTGTCACAGTCCGTGAATATCTTGGACTGAAAAATAATCTGGCATACTACGACAAGTTTTATCCGTTGCTGTTCCTTCACTTCACTCACATTTAAACGATACTGCGTGGTAGCCATCAAAGCTGAAGCAAACTGATGTAAGGTCAGTGGTTTAAAATCCCTAATTGAAAACGAAACTTTACCTTGCGATATCTAACCAGAAAGTGATAACCGTGGCTTTTGTTCATTATGCCCGTAAGCATGTGACCGTCACGTAATCTGCCTTCTTAGTATCCCAAGTATTTCGTTCTGGCTTGTTGACACATTGGATAGGATGATCAACGTAACAAGAGTAAATTGGTCAAATGGTTCAACAAACAGCTGTATAACTCATCGGCCGTGATGCACCATAAAAGAGTCAGCGGTACAGAGAAATGGAAGCTTGGCAAATCTAAAAGATGGGTGCAGTCGCATCGCCAGAGCCGTGACGTTAATGTATTTCCACCGAGAATCAACTGTTCTATGCATGCCAAAACCAAGCCCAATTGATAATCTCACGTTATTTATTTGCTTCCACTTCTGCAGTTCATGATGGTAACTTCCTGAACTATCCAAACAGCTCAGGCGTACTTTCTGCAGATCACTAAAATTAGTTGTTTTGTCTTAGCGTCTCAAGCGATCTTTCGTCTTGATTCGATGATACACTTGAATAAGTGTCCATGTTTCACATATAAAAGTATGTGAAATATTTTCCTACTGCTGAACTATTTTATTTTGTCCAAAACACGAGTCCACCTTTTCTCCCGAATTTAATCGGCTTTAACTACCCCCTTCAACGCATTTAACCTTTTGTTAAACTACAACGCGGGGAGGGGCGTCAGCTTTCATCCGGCTTTCAGCACAAACTACTTATATATCTGCTTTCAACCTTTCAACTGTCAGACCTATCTGACAGTCTAAATAGAACATAAAATTTCTGCCGTAAGATATTACTTATGCCGCTCAGCCGGTGACTTTGCAGGGTTTTATTCCATTTTTTATCAGCACATTTTTTTCTTACAAATATCTTGAAAATTGTACAGGCTTATTTTGTGGTTAAACACGTCTGCTTAGAACCAGCTTTTGACCTGTTTACTTAAATATTCTGGCAAAACTCACAATATTTCCACGTATATTGTCCTATGTTCCTTTGGGCCCGGTTATATCTCCAGCCTCCAGCTGGTGGTTAGTTCGCAGACGAGATTTTCACACACCCTAGCTGTTCACAATACGCACTGAAATTTCCAAGCAAAAGTATAGATGGCTGCCTCCACTTGTGGACAACATGGTTCAGCCAGATTGACCTGGTGGCCAGTATTGGCACAAACGACCGATCGAGTCTCGTTTGCGGGTTCGGCAGATCACACTCTGAAAGTGAATACGTTAGGCGAAAATGATTCGACCGGACCATTCTGCATGAGAGAATACATTCCCATGCAAAAACCAAGAAAATTTTGCTGGATTTTTACAAACCATTATCTTTGCCTAATGTTTACATCCACTAACCATGCAATATTCTGATTTGGTTTTAGTCTGTACTTCACACCAACGGTGAAAGAAAGAAAGAAGGAATCACAAATCAGAGGAACTACAGAGAAGCAGGAACATTTCGAGTCTTAGAATGTCACTCATTGAGGTATTTAACTAACATCGTCTACGCGACACTTTGAAGATCTCGTCGGCCATTACCCAGTAGTCTAACTCGGCCTACTCCCCATGGACCGATATTCGACGGTGATATGCATAGACCAGTGTTTAAACCCCGAATGCGTTTGCTTATCTGCTTCCCCCCTCCCGGCAATGTTTCTGAACCGCATAGAAAAGTTGATTTTATCGTTTGCAGTATGAACTCAACCACTGATCGATAATCAGTTGTCGCTCGGGGAGATCAGGATGAACCAAAGCCTGGTAAACATGTCAGCTGGCATCAACAAACACAATTAAACCAATAAATCAACCCACAGGCTATGCGCGAACAATTTAAGTGACTGATAACGGTCACGGTCTGGGTCAAAAGTGATCAGAATTTTTGTAGTTGACTATACTTTTATTGTTTCTATGGTACATAAATTCACATACGTTGTGCGAATAGGACGATGCTTCTTTTTCCGAAATTTCCTCCCAAGTCGGCTATGTCAAACATTATTATTACCATGACTACATTGTTTTGCGACACCCGGAAAAAGTTAACACACTGACCATCACGGGGGCGTCTACACATAACTGTTTTTTTTTCATTCTTTGCTTTCACAAGAAAGTAGCTGAGGCACTATACTTTCTACAACCTTTAATGCCCACTGGAAGGTAATTTTGAGAGAAATTGCTGGTGAACCGCACAAAGGCACACTTGTAGACGCAAATGCATACATACTGTCTGATTCATCACGGTAACCAACCAGCGAATTGGCTTCACAAAGACGTTGAAGTCTGAATCACATCCCCGGGGTGATCTTGACTACTTGACTGAGCGTACCTTAGGAACTGAAGCTTAGGAATGGTGTTGGAGTTTTCAGAACTCTGATAAACGCTGGTTTGGTACCGTTCATAGGACTGAGCCTATACTCGATGACCAGATATGGTATGTTCACACTTGGGAAGAACAAGTTGTTGTCTAACTTCTACTCAGTGTTCCGAAGCCTGCACTCCAGTCGGCCAATGCTTGCGCTAGATCTCTATCGTCCTTCCTCATTAGCTCAAATGAGATCAGTCAAAGTCAGCCGACACAAATCTCGTTTTGCTAAGTGATATGGTGACATATTTACAAGTCACTTTGCTTGCATGTTTGCGCCTGTTCGATCGTTACATCATCCACTGTCCGAGTCGCGCTTTGATTGATCCACTTTGTTCAGTACATTTCACCTGAGTTGGTTCATGTGGTTTTCTTGTCGAATCCGGACGGCTCATCCTGATTGGTTGGCCCACCTCAGGATATGTCCTTCTCAGCTTGCATATTCGCACTCTTGCTTTCTGATCACCCCATTATGTCGATTAGCCTCTGGTAGCCAATAGATAACGTGATCTTAATTTGGTCTTTCGTTCTGCATTTGCTCGTTGTCTGGCAAGATCGGGTTACATCCACGCCTGTGTAGTGATCGCAATTTGTCGGGCACGGTCTGACGTCACACAACCAGCGATAATCAGTGGAGCAGCTCAATCGAACTCAGCTGCTATGCCGACTGAACTATCATTCCCGGACATCCAATATTGTTCTCGAAAGGAAAGAGAACAACACAAATTTCCTCCAGTCGTAAATTTAAAGGGGAAACTTATTACTGTGTAATGACTTTATCAGGTTATTGACATCTCAACCTGTCCTTCAGATGAATGAGTTAATTTTTTACGAATCAAGTTGTCTTCTTGGCCAAGATGGCACTAAACCCCATGCAATGTCCCGATTTCTTCTTATCTAATAAAATATCCAATCAGGTATACTTTGCAAATCACAACGGTCATCATCGATTATCCGACTGCCGAATAAATTCGCACGTACAGTGGGGTCTCAGAACAACAGCAACGACTAATTCATTTTCGGTCAGCGGAAAATTCTTCAACATGCGGTCACATTTAAATTTTGTGGCACCTCATTCAGCTTCCTGATTTCTAGAATCTTCCACTACTCTGATCTAGCACAAAATCACAATTCGGGATAAGAAAATTTCGCTTGCATTTGACCTTAACTCAATAAAATGAACTGAATGCTAACGCCTTTGGACTGAAAAGCGATTGGATCATTAAATGTGTTCGGTTCCACTCCTACAATCGTTCCTTTGCAGCTAGGAGTCAGAAACTAGACAATGAACTGGCAATTGCGACATAACAACGAAATCTCCTCTTATTTTTACTGTCAAACCAATGGACTTTCCAAAATTGCTGTCATATTTTTGAGAAATATTTGAAGTAAAATGATACTTCATTTTTGGTTTCTTAACTCTTTACGATTTTTTCAAACTAGACGAACGACAAGGTTGAAGCACGAAAAGGTGTTGATTCCAGCAGAATTTGAAGCCACAAACTCGTCTCGCATGCATTGTATCGGCTGATATCATAGCAAACCATTTTCCAGCTGAAGGCCGTGACGGTATTTAGCCTTGTTTTGCCAAGGCTAAACATATGCATATATGCATATATATATATATATATATATATATATAAAGTCTGCTTATTCTGTTTCATTCTAATCTCGTTTGCTTGTTATCTTCTTTGCCCAAAGAGCATATGTAAAAGCGGCCGAGGCGGCAATAAGTTCGAGACAATGGACCAAAGCAGAACACATATTGGCCTCAATTGAGGACACAAAATCACCGGAAATCTTAGCTCCTTATTTTCTCAAACTGGCCCAACATCACGCGGTGTGCAAAGAGTATGAGGCGGCTGAGTCCGCTTTTCTCAAAGCAAATCGAGTCAATTCAGCCATTGAGATGTATAACAATGCAGGTATGTGGGAACAAGCGCATCGATTGGCCGCCGAAGCAATGGATCATGCGGAACTGACCGAGTAGGTTCATTTTCCTTTTAGTCCGGCGGAGATAATTTTCATAAGAATGCTTGTATTTTTTAATCTTTCTTTCTTTTTTGAGCAAAAAGATACTACTTGTGTTAGTGGTTTATATTTTCGTTTTCCGGTAGGCGAAGTTGAGCGTTGTTTTGCTCATAAATGCCTAGTGGTTTAAGTTCCCTTACACATTCCCATTTATTTGTTCCCAATCCACCAGTGGACTGACCTTTGCAGTTTCAGATGCACTTCCGAGTTGGGGTCCCTGAGATTCCCCAAAGCAACGATTGCTGACACTGAGTATCATGGGTCAGTGCCACAGTCAGTGCATATATATGTATGCATATCCATTTGTTGACGTCATTTTGCTACTTACAGCTGTATAGTCTTGCGTCCCAGTTACTCTACCACACCCTACTAATTCCAGTTCAGGCGTTATTACTTTAGTGGGACAAATCTCTTGCTAAATATTTTCATCATGTAGCCGCTCGTATGGTAAGCCGTCCTCGTGTTTTCTGAAAGATACTGCAACTTGCTGCAGTGACCAGGAGGTTGCATAACAAAAAGCTTTGTATTACAAAACAGAGAGCAATCGTGAATAGAAAGAATGGATGTAACGTTGAGTAAGCGGTTTTTCATTATTTTTGCAGCGCGCCTTAAATTCCTTTATTGTAGGGTGATTGAAAAATTGCGTCTAACTTCTGTTCCAACCTTTCACTGTGATTCAGAATGTACTTATCTCAGGCGGAACAACTGGAATCTTCCGGTCAACTGAAAGAAGCCGAGCGTCTGTATTTAACTATAAAAGAAACCGACCGCGCAATCACCATGTACAAACGAACTAGACAATATCGAGATATGCTTCGCTTGGTACGGACTTACAATCCCGAGCTGTTAGATCAAACTCATTTGCATTTGGCACAGGAATTGGAGAAAGAGGGCAATTTGAAACAGGCAGAACAGTACTATTTAGAGGTTAGTTACCATTTCCAATGGAAATTCGCACTACTTCAAATTAAAATTGAGTAGAATTGAACAAGTACCCAGACAACTTAGGTTCCTGACCATCCGATTTATCCAAAGAGCCTAAACCAACACTATCAGATACTTTTCGTCAAGTAGTGCTCGAACGCTCTTTAGTCGATAAGTCAGTGTGGAATCCAACATGGTTAACGACTTAAATGCTACTTCTCAAAAACGCATGCTTTGTTTGTTATTATATTTTTCCATGAAAATTGAATAGTACCATAAGAACTGTCACCGGTATATACTCAAATATGGTTCTGTACTTGGGAGTCCACACAAAATTGGTTCAAATTTAACCTCAATAATTTAATAGTTCAAATTGCTTGCGTTTGACAGCACGCTGATTTAGTCTAGAGAACATTAAAAATTGCTTGCCGAGTCAGAACTCGTCAGTACAAAAACGGTTGAACTGTCTGTGTTTTAGTAATCGGATTTCTGCTACATTATATCTGAACACTTAGTGGGGATTGGATTATGCAAAGTTCTTAGGGATTTTGAATAATTACGTTTCACAAGCAGGACAAAAGTTAACAATTACGGCGACAGGCCATGGGTCTCTGATGGGAACAGTGATCCCCACAGAGAGCCTGAATTAGTCAGCCAATCAGTGCCCATTATAGTAAAGTAATGCTGTTTGTTGTTGGCCTGTTATTGAGATTACTTAGTGCTGCTCTTCAGCTTATTATTCCGCTATCTGACAGGATGAGATATGAAACAAAACCGAGATAACTGACTAAAGACATTCTGTTTAATGCACAACAGAAACAACCGTTCTAGTGATCACAAGTTCGTGAAGTAGCTCTGAACTATTCTGAATTACTGCAAGTAATTGTCTTGGTCAGAATTCAACACAACATCCGATTTTTTCCATCAGTATACTGATCTAAAATGCCGCAATAAGGGCACCCCATCGCGATGGGCCGAATTAGCCAGCGGACTGATATCAATGAGTGCTGACCTGAGAAAACCATAAAAGTAATTTATTTTGCTCCGGTAAATATATGACTATCTACTCGACTTGGCTTTTTCTCACTAAAGATGGTGGGAATGGGTGATAGTGATCGAAAGGTAGAATCGATTATTGATTGAATAATTGAAAGTAAGGCAGGCACCCCATTGTGCGGTGATTGATCCAGTTGGCAAGCTTCTTTCCCAGAGCAATGCGATTGTTAACCAGTTTGTAAATATCAGACCAAATGATGCAAGGAGTGTATCGAAAAATCAATGCGCCATGTATTGGTTTTTAATTGTGCATGATGTTAATAACACAGCGTTGTTGGTAGATGTAATGCGCCAACGTTTCGACTACCGTGGGTAGTCTTTCTCAAGGCAAGTTTTACAATCCTTGTAAAACCCATGGCAGAGTGCTTGTAAAACTTGCCTTGAGAAAGGCTACCCATGGTAGTCGAAACATTGGCGCATTAAATCTACCAACAACGCTGTGTTATTAACATTATATCATTCCCAATTAAAAACAGGTACCTCATTCTTTTTCTGTTTTAAAGCGATAGTGTTATCCAAAATCAAACCGTAATCAACCAGAGATCTTATTCATTAAATTAGTCCGAAAAGCCAAGAACCTCAATTATCACAATCCATTGCGGGTTCCACACAACTTCTAGGATCCCAACTCTCAAGGCCATCCGAAAACACAACGAAAAACAAGCATCCTATAATCAACGAGATAATATATTTGATGTGTGGTAGCAGTAAACCGTATGTTTAAACAAGACAGCCTAAAAAGCATTTCTCTGTACAAATTTATGCCGAAGCAGTACTACACATGAACCGGAAAATCTGTCATAGAACCCTTATCATTTTGAGATCTTTTGATCCCACCTTGCCTACGAATTTTCGTCGTGAGACACTAAATTCGACAATGTCACTGTCCGAAAATCGTGACTGGATTGTCAGTATGGCAAATCCAGTGTGTCTGCCCCTCCATGGGTTCGAATCTTACGGTCTTCTATCAGTAGTGCGTTCCAGATGCCAGCAGCTTCTGCCATAATTACGGCTTGGCCGTTCTGTAGAACAGAAATGATGCTTTAAATAAAACATTATGACTTAACCACAAATGCAATGCAGCCATCTTTAGGCTAGAATTAGAATAACCATAGAGCAGACAATCGCTTCAGTGTAACAGTTGGACTGGCTAGGGAAATAACAACAAATAATACAAAGAGCACAGCAGCAACAAACTTAGTATACTTTAAATCGACCGCCGAATTTCGAGACGCGGCGATGGATCAGGTCATTTTCTCTCTATCTCTCTACTCGGTGATTCATGTTCGTATGCATCTCTGAACTGATGCACGTAATTCTACAGACCACTTGCGAAGGTATTCGGTCACAAAATCACTGTTAACAATAATATCATTGCTGTGTTTAATGGCGCTATAATTAAATAAAAGAATCAAAAGATCGCGTACGGCGATTGTTTTATTTAAGGAAACAATCTAAGGCTAGACGCAGCTTACGATCTCTAATCCTAATCATCCAATCGTGATAACCGGTCCGGGTGCGGAAAAATCAGTGCAAAGCAGATTCATTGTTCAAACCAAATAGTTCTTTTTCATTACATGCTTCAGGCACGAAGGCAATGGGACGGGAATGCCCCACAGCCATTAGAGCTTACTAAAGAGAGAGGGGAATCTGCGACTATGACCCTTCACCTTGGGATGGGATAGATCCCAGTAGGTCAGGTGTGATGATGAAACCAGCCACAGCGAGTTGGCATCTACCACCAAAGTGACCGGCAGTTCTATACTTGTATCCTCTGATCTTTTTGGTGACAGACGCCTAGTCCACTCGACCACAGCAAATCTTAATTAATTATTTATTAATTGAGCGATACTCTCTAGTTCACTGGAGAGCTTTTTGATTTCAGTGGTATCCTCCATCTTTTAAATTGCGGCAATAGTAGTTTGCTTAGCTATTTAATTCATGCTTACTTATTCAAATAGCACCTAGGATATATCTAATAATCATGAATTTCCTAATATAATGCACCGTTTAATCCGACAAAAACACACCACCACTTTTAATTTCCCGGAGTACTATAGGCCAAAGACTGGAAGTCCGCCATCAACATGTATCGTACTCGAGATCAGTGGGAAGAAGCCTATCGTGTATCCTCCGGTTGTACCTCGCAGCCGGAAGTGCGTAAACAAGTTGCCTATTTGTGGGCTAAACATTTGGGTGGTGATTCGGCTGTTCGACTATTGACGCGCATCGGACTGTTGGAAAGTGCAATCGATTATGCTACAGATCATTGTGCGTTTGAATTTGCTTTTGATTTGGCTAGACTGGCTTGTCCGGAACGGGTGAAAGACGTACACAACAAACTGGCCATGTTTCTAGAAGATGAAGGCAAATTTGCTGAGGCAGAGACGGAATTCGTGAAGGTAAGTTGTGATAGAATAAGTCGGACCGGAGCATTTACGTTTAATCATCCAGTTGCGATCAGGAACAACTTCATTGGCAAGTTGTTCTCTCTAGCCGAAAGGATACCACTTTGGATGAAGTAAATAAACTTTTCCAATCATTTTCTCATGCTCGGAACTTAGTCTCGGAACAGAATTGTTTACCTGCTCTCTCTCTCTCTCCCTCTATATATATATATATATATATATATATATATATGAGGAAGATTCTGGCGGTATTTTGTAGTACTTGGAATTTTAATTTGTATACAGAATTCGATCATTCACGGTTACCATTAAGCGCTGAATTAGCTTCGACCTATGCTCCGCGAAGGGAGTCAACAAAATGACCGCAGCAGAAAGGAAACAAGTTCATTGGATTAGATACATTGTTGGAAATATCCCGATTTGTGGAATACGTTCCGTCCAATCTCTATCGCAGAATGTTTCGATTTTACGACCGTTTGCTGTCACGGTTTGCATTGGTTGCTTGTCTGTTCAGACCAGTGTGAACTTGTATCGGACTGCACCACGTGAATTGCAAGTAAACACACCATATAATTACAATCGGTATGATCAGGTATGCAGATGAATTGGCAAGGGAACAACGGATGCACATGCACGGCAATAACCGCCAAACCTTTGTTTTCTCGTGTACGTCCTACTGACTGTATGATGCGATGATTTGGTTAAAGTCAGATCGTACAGTTTCTGCATCTGATAAAAGTTTAGATATTTTTTATACGTCAATCATCTTCTGGCTCACTTGTAAATGAATTCTATCAGTAGACCTCGCTGGATCAACAACCGACATTAACAAAAAGTGAATTCTAAGGGCATTCTGGAAACCCCGGAGCAGTGTCCCGACAGCACAAAATCCCGAAAATTCGCACACGATTCAACAGCAGCAGAACAACGGAAACAGCGGTAGTGGATGGCAATTTTTAGCAACTTAAAGAGTCGGCTCAAATTGGTTCTGCAAACGTAAGAGATTGGCATGATGAAAACAGAACGTATCATCAAGAATGAAATTGTCCTAGATGAAGCATTCGATGATGATGGCGGAGAGTAGGCAAAGCAGAGGAGAGAATAGTTCTCATGTGCCATCTCAGCAGAATGCAACCACATAACGAATTGTGATTCGAAACTAGAAACATCTAGTCAGCCCATCTGAAAACCAGCCTAGTCAGAAAATCACAATTACACGTTGATACAGCCTGAGAGATTAAACGTAATTCCCATAATACTGGGCTAGAAAGTGGAACCAGTTATTTTGGGGGTCAAACATACGTTACCCTGCGGGAAATCATGATTGAAGGGTACAACAGCGCCGTTTCCGAGACGAGGGAAAAACAGAAGTGCAGACAAGCCATGTGAAAGCAAAAACTCGCCGAATTTCCGTGGATACATTCCTCAAATGATCAATGCTTTAACAAATCAAAGGACAAAGAGCGAATACCATGTTGCGACTTGGCTTGCATATACGCGTGTGCATGTGTGTGTGTGTCTGTGCACGTAGAAGAAGACCACTGAGTCTTGTGAGGAGTCCACGGCCAGTTTCTGACTAGGGCTGTTCGGTGATTGTGTGACTTTTCACATTCAAAATCCAGATTCAGAGGAATGCATTTTTGGGTAATTAATCAATAACCAGTGGCGACGAACTGTGGGCGGAGGAGGAGCAATATAAGTCACTCCCTAAATGTCCAAAACACCCTGAGAACAGGCACAGCGACTGTCTCCGGGATATTAAGCGGTAGTGCTACGTCATATTCCAAGTGGTCGACAGTGATGCCACACGGATAGAAAATATGACCAATCACTGTATGTTTTATTGCCACAGTGGCAGATTAAGACAGCCTGTCAACGTTCTGCCCCGTTGAAAGGGAAGACAAAAACACGGCCACAACTAAGGCGAACCCATAAAATCAACTGGGTTCGAGTAGGGGATGAGTGAATAGTAACTGACATGGACTCACTCTATAAAATTCTCGATATGATCACCCTAGAAGGTAACTGCTGATTCACTTAATAACCGTCCCGGATAGACGTCAGAAGCTGCTGAGATCACGAGACAAATTTGATACCAGATTGGCTAATTTGCGGTTGTTGATCCGTACCTAGTGAAAACCAGTCATCAATTTCCCTAACTCTCCTCATCACATGCAATGTTGCATTTACCAAACAGAATCCAGTTCATCTATATCACCAATAATAAAGTAAAACGACTTCCGACCCATAGGGGATAGTTCTCTTAGTTCCAATCGTACAACCGCTAGTCCAGCATAGTGTTTGTCAACATTAGGAATGGAAGTCAAAAAGCAGGAAATCCATGAAATGTTGGACCTGACTGATCGCCTACAAACCAATTAAATGTCAGGGTACATAGTTTGACCCCATTGATAGATTCAATTACAGTGACAAATATCAACTCGTGTTTTCTAAAAAGGTGGCAGAGATTTATGACAGCCCTGATTGAAATAATTTCAGATTGACCAAAATGATTGCACTGGTTGGTTTATTACCATATTTGTTGGTCGGTACCTTTTAGTTATTTCAAATTCGCCATTATCCAAGAATGTAAGATGACAAACAAAAATAGACTATTTATGAAATAATTCATCACGTGATATCACCGCTCAGCTAACCATTAAGAAACGACGGAAGCACTGTACAACTGTTTCATCCTTGTTAGGAATCATATTCACCAATGAAGTTCAACAAACGTTCCGTACGCTGCCCGTTGCTGATGGTTTGGAAAGGTGATAATTTATTTTTACCAAAATCTAATTTAGAGATCAGGATTGTGATTGTTGTTTGTACTTTGTTGATTAGTCGTTGCCAACCTATAGAACGATGGTAACAATAAAGGAAAATAATTGTTGGGCATATAAATTACAATGCAAAACTGGTGCACCGAGGTACAAGGATGATGGCTGATTTGATTTTCTATAGTTAGTTGGACAGCGGAGCACGACAATTTTCCGTCGTTTTTGTATTGTAATCCGTCTAATATAGAGTTGAAAATGACGCCCCACTAGGGCATACTTCGTTCCATGATTCTCTTAGTCTATTTTCATACTCTGAATTGTGGTTAGGCTTTCGACTTAATGTATGATTTGATTCATAAACGAGGCCGTAAATAATCTTCAAAGATATTGTATAACTTTCGCTTTATCGTGATCTTCAAAAATTCTCGCCCATTGGAAACGTGTGTTTTCGTGTCGTCGCAATTATCGTGAAGTACTTTGCCAAAATGCGTCCGTGTTCTTCTCGGTTAACTGGCTGCTTTAATATCGCCGAACGACTTTCGTCATCAATTCATGTTGCCACCTGTTTGTGCATGACTCCGATCGTCATTCTGTGCGGTCGATCGTAAAAATTTCCTACACCTACTTACATTTTCCCTCCAGTTTCAGGGCCTTATAATGGATCGCGAATAATTCATCCACACAATTCCACTACAATTTGCTAATGGTCACAACCGACGGTTCGTATACCATTTACAAGACAAATGTCTTTTGAGGATTACCGATCCACTAAACGATCTGAACGCAATCATTCCAAGAGAATGATTCATTATAATTTTGACCTAAATTTTAACTGATTCCAGTTGTCACTGCCGAGATTGTGATAAATTTTGAGAAAAATTCCCATAAACCTGAAAGAAGATGATGGAGAAAAATTCAGATGTAGCCGATATGCATCGCAGGATCGATGAGTCGTGCTATTATTCAGAATTCAGGTTATAATATCATAACACTGCGTTGTTGATCGCTGGGCGCAGTTTGATATCAATCGCACACTTTCTATAGGTGTGAGCCAGTATTTCTATCTGATCAGATGAGCTCAACGATCGTAATCAGGTATAAAAATATCAAAGCCGCTTAGGAGTAATTTGGAACTGTTTAAGTTGCTCGTCGCTTCTATATCTTCCGTGTATTGGTTTTTTCTGACACGCATCTCGTGGATATGCGCGAAATTAATTCCGGGGCTTCGAATTTCCATATGTCTTTCAATAATCTGCCACATGTAGATCGCTGTATTCGACTGAACTTATCCGCGTTTTCGTGCAAATAGGTGGTTATTGTAACCATCCACTTGAAGCGCAGAATCTTTGTCTAAATAGGGAATGCAATTCGCCGACATTTCAGTTGCTTTGGTTTACCTTTCCTAAAGGAAGTTTGTATGATCAAAATGTCGACAAGTTGCATTCTCGAATGGAAACCCGAAATCATTACTTTCGGGGAATCATTTAACTTTTAAACAAGCGTCGCTTGTATTCTATTTAGTCTATATTTTGTGTCTTGTGCTTGTGTATGTTCTTAGGTTGTCTCCTCTGCACATGACGTAGGTCAGATCGCTCAAATCATGTGAAACGAAGTGGGCGGGTCACAAATGTATGGGAATAAAGTCCTCTTATTTGGAAGAGATCATTCTGTCGCTGTTAATACTCCCCGATTAAGACGGGGTAGGTATAATTGGTGCCAGAATTGTGATAAATATGTATTGAATAAGATATGTTGAGGAAACTACATCACGTGAGGCAAGAAACAAATGGAATTAATCACAAAGTGAGCGGAAATCGGCGTATATCATTGATTATAAGTTATGAATTTGTCACTTTAACCTCGAAAAACGTTTGGCTTTATTGTCACCTCACGCTGGCACCGGTCACTTTGAGGGGGACGAAATGATTTTCTGTAGATTTAGAACTAATTTAGTGCGAGATATGGGGACTAAGGAGAGTAATCATATGATAGTAATAATAATAGTACAGTTTCTGCGAGCCTGTGATCAATGCTTATGAATGGATGTTTTCTCCCGAATCCTTTTCGGATCTTATCACTGGAACCTTTCGCAACAACGAACGTTTTTAAGTCGGCGAATAACTGCGCTACGCTTCAGACTGCCTCGGTTATAGAGGAAACAGTTGAATGCGATTGAGGCTTTCTTAATGAAGGTCTCAGCCAGTCTGTTTGTACTCGACTGCAATGTTACAAACTTAATGAGAACACGGAGACTGTGATTACAGAATAGCATGAGGTCCCGGCAGATCACGTATGGAATAAATATATATCATACCAGATTTCTGTCTGCCAACAATGTGAAAAGTCATGACAAAATACCCAGCAGGGATCATCGAGGGGCTTCTAGATTGCATCAATTCATCGCGCTAGCTGTACAGTAATTTCTTTAGTAAGGGAGCCTAGAACCACGATTTGGCTGCTATTTTTCACGTCAATTATTATACATGAAACTTCGTACAGTTATGCTTTAGCTGCTGACGGAATACTTTTGACGGATGTATCCACTAGGCTTTTCAAATCAATACGAGGATGAGATCACTGCACCGCAAGACGGCGAACCCAGGATGCTATTTCTGTAAAATTGCTGTGGAAATCATTCACCTACTTCTGACAACATCATACAAAGAAATACCGCTTTGTCAGTTGAAGGATGAACTAATCAATTGGTTTTGAAGACCACATATGAATCAAATCAGTTAACGTGACGTGTACATGGTCACCATTGCTATTTTGCGGCTCTTAAATGTCGTAACAATCTGAATCGGAATGAATATCGAACCGGATCGTAATACTGGGATGGTAACCAGAATACACGCGGTATCGACTTCCACTCTTAACGGGCGGAACACTTAGAACTGAGGATAGGACTGTACGGGTGTTGTAGCTTACAGAATAGATGACTTTTTCATCTGACCAATCGGTGCATGTTTACATGATGCGAATCATACATTTGGAGTAAAACAAATATGGAGAAAACTAAAAGAAACCTTTTGACTGAATCATCTGGGCATGTCAGTGAGGAATCACCAGGAAGGATTTATAAAATCAGATAGCAAACTGTGTAAGGGAAAAATGCGAAAATTATCAAATCTCAGTTGGAACGCATGTGATCAACACTCACAAGTTCTTAGCAAATTGAGTCTTTGGTCAACTGCTGGGTGGATTGGAAATGCGGCGAATATTTGATTGATAAATATCCTAAAAAAATCAGAGCTTTAGTGATCATCATTCACTAAATCGGTGTGGGAGGAAGCTGCTGGGACTGAACTAATCCAGAAACTTTTGCACTTCTGGAAATTAATAAAATCAAACTGAAATACGACGTGAACGTCACACGGAAGGTTACCCAAATCATTTAGGCAGGTATATTAATTTGCGGGTGGAAAGATGAACATTTATTGTTCCTTTATTTGTTTGTTGACTAAGCTGAGAACGGTATACATGTGATGGAAAACTGTTCACTATATTATGGATTGACAGTTGAGAAAATCCATGGTGGTTTTTTACATTCCCATTATTTCTTTACGAAACTTCCAATATCAGTTGTAGTTGACCGCATATTAATCCAGTTATCACATCCATTTTATTTTTGCATAAGAAATTTCGCATAAGTAAACAAAATAGGGTTGTTAAATGAAAGCATTTCGCGTTTGACCTTCATTTTCATTTATTCAACTTAGGCTGGCAAACCACGTGAAGCCGTACTCATGTATGTGCACAATCAGGACTGGGATTCCGCCGCCCGAGTGGCTGCCGAACATGATCCGGACAGTGTGAACGATGTACTACTTGGTCAAGCCCGTCTAGCTTTCGGAGATAAAGAGTTTGCTCGTGCTGAGGCATTGCTGTTACGAGCACAACGCCCTGATATGGCAGTGCGTGCTTATCGCGAGGCGGGAATGTGGGAGGAGGCTCTGCGCGTTGCGGAGGCGTATCTGCCCAACAGAGTGCAAGAACTACAGGTCAGAAACAATATGGTTTAGCTACTACGGGATTATCGATTTTTACGTGGAAAAGCATGTCTGGATAAACAATGGATAGTTCAAATCCGAAATCTTTGAAAAAAACTAGTGTTCAGTGTCTACAACTCAAACCTACTCAAGAACTGGCTGTCTTCCCGTAATGGTAAAGTGGTGACATTACCTTCATACAGCCTATATCTCAACTCGCCAGTGGCCATTTGGGGTATTTTAACCTGTAAGGTTTTTCGTTACATAAGTACTATGAAATAGAAGGTCCTTAGGATCCCAAAGCTTATGGCAGATCTTCAACTGCAGCCATGAACACTGGAGTGGCATAGCACCACAGTGCGTCATTAGGACACGCGTTTGAACAGCCCGGGTGGTATCACTTCGTCGACCATCACCAGAGTAGCCTGCAGGGATAGAATTCGAATATCTTAATCAACCTGAGTGACAGGGTTCCGCAATGAGTTTTATTAATCAAAAGATCAACTGGATTTACTTCCAGAGTGCTTCTGGCTTCCTATCGCCAAAAAGCCGCAGTAGAATTTCATATAATGTGCATTGGGATTTTAAGATGCTGTATCCGATATTGGTATAAGAACCCCATTTAATTCATCAGGAGCGTGCTTGGATGATGCTCTCATTCACGAATCTATACTTTGGGACCTTGTGTTCACTTTCTGATATTTGGCCTTGCCTAACTGGCGAAAAGCTTGCAATTAATGGCCCTGTGGCCTTATGACTTGTCATCCATGCATGTTTTAATTGATTCAGAGGAGTGTACAACTAGGGGATGACTGGACAGGGGAGAATCCGGTACGCATACCTGACGAGCGGTAATAATCGTGAAACCAGTCGTGTGTTTCCGGTGCAATCCACCCCTATACGAACCATAGTGCTCACTCCAAAATCTGCTCTTAACGGTTGCTTCTTTCTGTTGTATCACTATTCAAGGAAGATTTGTTCGCGATATCCTTTGTATTCATCAACACCATTCATGTCCGTTAAAGATGATTTTTAGAAATTCCGTTGGAAAGACCGTATCCCAAGGTGACCGATTCGGTAATCATCAATGCGCATCACTTTTGCAGTGACAATATGATTTTTCCGACTGAAATAACAATACTCTTTTAAGTTTCAACTCTGTGCTGTCGTTGGCTTCTCTCACAAAGCACTGTTCAACTGTATCGTACGGATTTTTGAACCCCGTCAATTACTTTGTCGACCAGTACACCTGAATGAGCCTGGATGTTTTGCGCACAAGATGAGGAATTGAAGTGTTTTGGAGGAATTATCATTTAAAATGAAATGCTTTGGAATTTATGGTCCATCAAAATTCTATAAATTAACAAAGATATGTATCTTTTATCGTTGTATCACAGTTAGTAGCATAAATTGTTTTGTTGCTCAAAAGATCAGCATCAAGCTTGCATACACATCCAATTGAAGCAGTTTTGTGTAGCGTGTATCTATTTGTCATCCACCGGATAACTTTCTTGAATTAATAATAAAATTAGTAATTGTCTCCAGGATTTAGGTAGTTAAAACTGACCAACTTCATCCCTACTGGCCTTCCCTTTCTAATCGTGTTCTAATCGAACGCGGCATTTGCTTTGTCTGAAATGCAGAAATGAAAATAAAAACTATCTCGTCATACCAACTTTGCATCATCGATGCTTACGCCAATACGCTATGACTGTTTTTTAAATTAGGTTACCGACTGTCTTGTAAACTTTAATCGCATCAAAGTCGAACAAAACTTCCAGTGTGTTTTCAGTTTCCATCGCAGTTTTTTGTATTCCTCGAAAAAAATTCCATAGAATTTCATGATTTTCTCGTAACAAGTGCAACTAATCAGGTACACTATTTTCAAAAAGTTAAAATAATTCACTGATATTTCCCGAAATTTCTGTTTGCCATAATTCACTAACTAATTTGACAGCATTCTCCGGAAATATATTTTAAAGACAACATTATCTCTGATCCATACATAGAATGTCTCCTGGAAAACTGGATAAAAGAATACAATATCCAAAGAAGCCTGCTTTATACCTAATGAAAAGCATTTCAAGTTTCTCTTAATTCATTCAGTTGCGCAAATTCCTCTAGACATTTCTTCAAAAATTCGGAATTTTTCAACAGAGATTGTCGAAGTTATAAGGAACGTAGTCTTTATATCTATCTATCTACCTATATACATATATATATACATCTATCTACCTATATATATATATATATATATATATATAATATATATATATTATATATATATATATAAGCAGGAAGTAGAATTGGATGCGTAAACAAAATTTGCTCGGGAGCACACGATTATTGTCGGTCGTCAGGGATGCGTACGCGGTGCTCTCTTGTCCAAACATCCACATACTTACTTGTACACTCCGAATTCATATGTCTGTCTGATCAGAATCGAATGTGTAGCATGATGAGTGTGGATGGAAGCTGTTGATCGACGAGTGCACAGAAGAACGACAACTGTGACTCGTTGACATGTGTATATTCTGGGGCGTTCTGCCCTCGTTCCTAGGGTTGCCTCAGCCTAACTGACAAACAATTATCAACGAATCACAGTTGTCATTCTTCTGTGTACTCTTCGATGAAGAGCTTCCATGCACACTCCTGATGCTAAAGATTCGATTCTGGTGATATATATATATGTAAACTTTTGACAAATCCTAGTTCGGATCGAAATGCCGCAATAAGCGTTATAACTCAGTGTACGCCTTCTTCTACTAAAAGTATATATATATATATATAGTTATATATTTCAAATTACCCACAATATGGAACCAGGGTAAAACTTTTCTAACGGTAATCGATTCTCACCACTCGGGTCCTTACATTTGACCCAATGATCCAATTTTCATCACATTGGCGGGGGCAAATATTCTAAAATAAAACATTCAATGTTCGGCAAATAATTTTTTCTTGTATGGGATTATTTCTTTGAAAAAAATTGAAATTCAAACACGACAAATTTTCTCCCGGCACCCAGATAATAGAGTACGCAAATCACCTTGAGACTGCTTGCTGCAGGCATCACATTTTAAAGACATCTTTGGGCAGTCTTATCAGAAATTCCACGTCAGAATATAATACTAACAACGACGGGAAGTCTTGTTGAGACAGTTGTCATCATAGCAGTTAGCTCATACCAAATAAAGTTAGGAAAATTACAACGTGACCCGTGGGTTGCTTGACACCATGAATTATACCCGCACTTTTCTTGACCGGAATTTCAACGTTCCGGTTACCGTGCATCGATGGACCAGCCTCAGTGAAATCGACAGAAATGGTGACGGCGAGTAAAGCATCCCGGATGAGAATCGGAAGCTGTTCTATCAACAGTTCCCTGACAAGCGCCGTCCACCTTCTGCGAAACCCAACTGATGAAAGGTGATCGGCGTCAGTGTTTTGTGGCTCCCAGGGGATTGGATTTCTTTTCAGATCTACACATCCGAAACTGTGTATAGGCAATGGGCGAACATATCTTGATCATTTGCCAGCTCAGCTCCGGCGAAATCCCACCGACTGTGTCAATTGATAAACTAGGCAAAAATGCCACATGGTAAGATCACTCCCTAATCATAGGCCAAATATGCCGGTGGACTGATGAACCAGCAAGTGTTGATCAGCGAAAATTAACCCATGCGATTTGACTTTTTTTCCTAGAGTTAACGGGAGATAGTGATAACGAATCGAAGATTGGAGTCGTCAGTGATTGACGAGTGGATATAGCAGTGGCTGTCTCTTTCCTTCTTTGGGTTTCAACATAAAGTGCATCTGCGAAAACAGACAACGAGATGTGTCGAAATAGACGTGCTGGGGGCCGACGCCGGTCGTCTAACTTAAACTAATTCTCTTAACGCAGTAGCACCCGCCATTGGTTGCAAATAGGCGAATCAATAAATAATTGCCCATGTGATATCATCGGTCAACTCACTATTAAGAAAGCACAGAAGCACAGTACAGCTGTTTTATCCTTGTTAGGAACTACCAGTAGTGCATATCCACCGCGCCCTAACTGGGACGCGAACCCAGGACGAATGATTCTGAGTAGAACACCTTGGCCATTACGCAAACGGGCTGGCTCTCAACGGTTTGTTACTCTTTCTGTGTCCTCTCAAATGCACCAACTTCATCAACTCCCAAAATATTACCAGGAAAGTCATTTTGCACATTTGCATCCTGAAAGATAGAATTCACTTTGTTGTTGCCAGTATAAAGTCGATTGGGTAGGATTCATCACACTCTTCTTTTCTGAGATGAAACTGTTTAAACTTTCAACTTTCCAGGCCTGGAAGCGGTGTTTGACTCATGTGATTGTGCCGTACTCTGATGCTGTACCTCATTGACGAGTGTCAGAGAAATTCATTTCACTTTTCTAATCTCTGTGCGAACAGCCGTGGCAGAGCTTATGCACATTGGTGATCTACCTCTGAAGTTCACCAAAAGAAGCCGTAATTCGTCACAGTCGATCTCTTCCCGTTTTTCTCCAACTCTGTAGTCGAAAGGATGTGAATGATGGCATGGATATTTCTTCAGACAATAAATTGCTTGAGTATACAGTTTACATCGGGCTTCTGAATGAAGACCCAGATGGATTGCGAGCATTTCCCGACCGCCTGAACAAAAATGCATGCATAGTTTGAATGCATTTCAACGTAGAAAATACTGTTCCATGACGGGACTACCTCGAATCCAGAGGAGTTGGAGATAGTAGATCAGTTTTGTCATTTGGTCAGTTACATTTCTCACTGTGTGAAATGAAGTATACTCGCGAATGCAGAAAAATCCATTGACGTCTGCCTATTTGGGAAATCTGCGACATCTGCGCGATGTCCGATTGCCGATCAAAAGTCGAGTTTTCAATGCAGCGACCACATCCGTTCTTTCATAAGTTTCAGGATCACGTTCACCAAGAATAGATATCCAAGGAATGTTGGTGTTTAAAACCCGGATGCCCTGGTGGTGTTCATCAAAAATGGTGGGATGATTTTATTGGCAATGCTAAAGTAAGGCACTAAGTGATGGATCTTAAAACAATTAATCGAGCACGCACTAACCTAGAATAGACAAGAACGGGTGGAATGTGGTACACATGTCCGTATCACGACTTCTTCGATGTGAGCTCTTTCCTGAAGCAAATAGTAACTTAAAGATGGGTCAATCTAAACAATCCATGAAGTAACCTAAGGGTATGAAAGCTCTAACCAATGAAACGCCGCTAGTAGGTCGAGTTAGACTGTCTGGTTGCAGTCGATGAGGTCCCCCAACGCGGCTGTTGGGGCTTTTAGGCGATATGGGTAAGTACTGCGGTCAGTATTATTCTTGAATTAAAAACATTTCTGCTTTCCCTTAGTCCTCCTGTTGAGTGATATACTGATTTTTTCGCCATTATTTTGTGCTGTTAGGTAATAACAAAAAGCAAGATACGCTAATGATAGGCTGAAACTGCCCATATTCCTTGGTAAATTATCTACTTCGTTGTAGTGGGGCTTCTGTGATAGGCTTGAATCCGTGACCAACGTTAGTATTCAAACAAACTCCAGAGATTCGTCCTAACTGATGGACCAGCCATATAGGACGATCTCTAGTCTACCGTCGGATAGGTAGGTTATCAATCTCATTGGATCAATCCTTGGTTAAGATTATCTCAACCAATAGCACGAGTTAGCAACCGGTTGTATATCAGTCACGACTGCATGAACAACTAAGCAGCTAAGTTGCACGACAGTCAAATCCCGGCCGCGTTGGAATCAAGTATCTACCGTAGCATCAACGATCGAAAAGCAATGGGATGGTCAATCAAAGACCTAGTTGTCTAAACCATAGCCAAAAAAATCAAAATGCTTTCAAATGATCGGGCTGCCAGGTCACTTCTTTCCCAGTGATCTATCATGCATAGTCATCGTTATTTGAATAAGTTTTGTTTTCGGTATACCAACGATCTCATAGATGAAGCATTCTCTTTATTTGACTGAAATTCAAGTATGTATTTACTCGAAATCCAGTACAATACAATACAACACAATATATAATACGGTACTGCATCGTGATTTGTGAAATGATAATCAGACAAACACTTTGTTGCACGCACATACTACTGATGCAATATACTATACCACTTCGAAAAACGGAATGGAAAATTTGAATTCCAAAATGACTCACGATATATCATCTCCATCCAACTCACTGTTAAAAACTCTGGAAACATCGCACAACTGTTTCATTCTTCTCAGGAATCATCATCACTGCCTGTATGTCTCGTTGCAATTAGGACACGAGCTCGGGGCAAATGATTGTCCCTTGATAAGGAATTTTTCCATTATGTTCATATGTGACGATAATCGGGCATAAGAACGGAATCAACGGATTACCTTCTTAGTACTGGTTGGATCGTTGATTTCAGACAAATTCTGTGCAAAATTTATCCTCTCATTTTTTCAAGTATTAAACAGATTGGATAGTGATTCTAATTCGAGTTGGCTCCAGTTTTGACTGGGGCACATACTATTAGATATGATTGGCAGTTCAATGTGTCACTTTTTTGCGTAACGTCTTTTCGCACCAAAAAGGAAGAATTTAAAGAAGAACGTTTGCGTAATACTGGAGTTGAAGATTCGGAGGGGTTACGTGGAGGCAAATTGTTGGGTTCCGGTATTCCCGTCGGAGGTCAGAAGAAACACTTCGGTACTGAAGATTCTTCCCCCGCAGATTCGGGTACAATCACAAATGCGAATTTGCTTCAGGCCCGTGAAATTGAATCGCGTGGCGAGTATTTACGTGCAATCGAGTGTTACTTGAAGATTCGTCCGGATTCCATCTCCGAGGAGAGTGCGGATAACAATTCTCTGACCGCCGAAATGTGCCAACACGCCTGGTTGCATGCAGCCAACCTGGCAGTTAAATTCCTCCCATCAGATAGTTCTGCTAAAGTAGCTGAGTTGGTTGCTTCTCGTCTGGTTACCATCGGTGTAAGTGTTTTCTTTCTGCACTGCTTTATTCCATTTCAACCTATGCATGATTTTCCTGTGACACATATCACCAGACACATCGGCCGATTGGTTGATGAAATCAAAATATAGTGAAACTCAACAAATACTTGACACTGCACACGTAAAGCCGCATACACCCATACGCTGGTTATATACACACGACAGCTTGTTTGTATTGTTTAGTTGTTCGTAAAGTGGCAAGTAACGACTGTTGCACAAGATGCATCATGATTGGGGAAACGATCAGCGAGCAAGGTTGGCGCAAAACTTGAACATTCCAACGGGAACACAATCATGCATGTTATATTTGCCTGCTTGTAGCGCAGACAATTTGGGTAGTGGGAATCAGAACTCAGTCCGAGTTGAGTTCGTGCTCAAGTCGAACAAGGTTCGGTGGACCATGTAAAAAATGCAATGACTTCAAATTTGATCGAGTCTCACATGATGAATACAATTTTCACGGAACCAAACAGAGAGACTAGTTTGAGTTTTGTTCACCAGGACCAAACACCACGAGCTAAGTGAACTCGAAACAAACCGGGCAATAAAAGACGGGCCGTGTGTCTTCAAACCTCAAGAAATTCTGAGAACACAAAATCCGGGCTGGACAACAAAACGGTGAACACGTTTATTGCAGTGTATAGAACTTAGCGTACAAAAAATAATGTCACATTTCATTCAAAAAACATGACGATAAAAAAGGACTAAGTTTACACTTATCAACTCGTAAAAATGTTAAAAAAAACTCATCGAGGAATAATCAGAGCGCATTATGGCAGGTCGCTCAAGAATTCGGCTGAAACGCGGTCATGGTTTGTCAAAATGAGTGCTAAATATAGGACAGTGGACTTCCTATAGATATTCATTCCAGAGGGTATGAAACGAAAAGCGAATCGCGTTGAAATATGTGAGCTGCACTTTGAAAGATCGTTGTGCAGAGGATGCATAAGATCTGAAGGAATTTCATGAGTAAATTTCTCACATGCCGATAAGTACTGATCACATAGATTAAGGGGCAACTCAGTTGGTGGTATGAATGACACACTGTTAATAACTGATAATCCCCGTCGAAGAATTTTAAAGTCATTTTTGGGTAAACGTGGAAAAACGCATTGGCATACAAATCGGGGGATGGTGCTTTATTTCACCTAGCAGTGTCGAAGCTTCCGGATTTGAAATGACAACCGTCGGAGATTGTTCACACAAGTAGAAATGTGAGAAGTCCACTTCAGATTTTTATCAGTAGTAACTCCCATATATTTTACAGAATCAACCCTGGTAAGAGTTTTTGAGTTGATGGAAGATGTTCCGGATGGGCAGGCTGACCAAGAGAGAAAGAGAGAGAACAGACATTCGAAACATTTAGATGTGATGAGATTTAAACCAGCTCGTGTAGAGAAATCGTAAACGGAAGATAGGTTGCTGGAAAACTTTGAAAATCATGGTTGCTCGAAACGGTTTGAGAGGGGCAACATCATCAACATACTCAAACAGATGACCGAGTGAGCTAGCTGATATGTTGCTGATGTAAACACGGTGAAAGAACAGCACCCTGAGTTACTCGTGAGTTATTGATTAGCGGTTCTTGAAGTTTTACCGTCCATTCGGTTAGTAAAGTAATTAGACAGTCATGCTAATAAAGACGTGGGGCAACCAAATGTTTCCAGTTAGTGCAGTAGAAGAGATCGTGAAATTGAATCGAATGCCGACGAAATGCACAACGGGCAGATTTCACGAATGCTTTGTCGTTGAGCGATGAAATTTTGGGTATAACCAATCGTGAACAAGCCCTCAACTTTCAGCAACCGTAAGTAGAAATAGAAATCGAAATATGCGATTTCTAACACAAAAATGTAAAGTAAAAATAGAATTCTAATAATAAAAAGGCGAAGAATTTCGCATTAGAATGGTGCCTATGAAAACTTCCGATTCTTAAAGGTCTATCAAATATCAATGAAAGTCAAGTGATTTTCAGAAACCGTCATATTCTCTGCATAAAGATCGTGAAAATGGTCCGGATCGCTCTGCGGGAAAATCTAATAATACAGTGCGTTCATTGAAACCATTTGGCCATGATGTACATACCAGAAGGGACGTTGGGATGTACACGCACTACGCCTAAAGAAACTAACATTCCAAACTACTTTGCCTGATAAGTTTGTGCATGAAACGCCATTGGTTCTACTCAGTTTATGTTTATATACTGTAGCTGTGAAGATCTCAGGGTTTGTGTTTTCACAAAGTAAGCTATTCGCACGTTTGTCACTGAGAGATTCTGACAGATCATTCTATGCGTATAATAAAACCAAAATGAAAATCACAACTGAAGTTAATAAGTTAAGGACTTTTGCCCATTGTTGAAGATTCTTGACAAGGGGAAAATAACATTCTTATCATGTAACATCCTATGATGATGAAGATGATGTCGACGACAATGGTGATTCGGATGACTTTGTTTATATTTATATGAACCGTAAAGTTCTCCAAATATACAATCGTTAGATTAAAATACTGGATAAATCGGAAACATGATAAAGGTTCAACTTACGTCATGCAGTGAATTCATCTTCAGTATCAATAATCGAGCAGGTCTGAGATGATCGTATTGTTCGTTATACAATCGTCGAGAAACTGAGATTTCTGGATACATACAAAGAGTATTATTTTCACATTTCTCGGACTACATCCAATTGGCAGCATAATGTCCTTAACAGTTTGGCTTTCAACTGTCGCAGCCAGTTCACAATTGTAGATTATTCCTGTGTAAAATATCTTCCAAGAAATCAATTAATTAGTCAGTTAATTAATTCTGACGATCAGCAGAGTATGTCGTACTCACATTTGGACTGAGTTAAACAAATCACATAAAATTTCCACGAATGTTCCAAATTTTCTCATTTGTAAATTAGAAACTGATTCATGAAGCGAAAACTGACAACAGAAATACCGTAGTTCTTCCAAATATTTCAGCCAATGAGTTGACGGTTCGACAACGTCTGGAAGATGGGTGGACAGATTTGATGCAAGAAAGCAAACAGCGAAAAAACAAGACCCGGTTAAATAAATACCTTTCGGGCTGAAGGGGGTCATTTTGGTTTTCACTAAATCCAAAACAAACAGACCTGACAGTTAATACAAATTATCATAAACTATCGGTTTAATCACTTGGTGTAACCTATTTTAATCAAACAGATCAGTACAAGTAAATAGCGCCTTTGATTTCTCCCGTACTCTACAAAGTGTACTAGAAAGAAATGAAACCATAGTAAATTATGTCGACACAAGCGCGCCCATAGGAGACGATTTGGACAACTGCATCGCATGCTGATCAACGAGACTAGTCTAGAACACAGATTTACCCTAAATCCAACTGACATAATCGCTGGCGTTGAACCACGCTTTACGTCCACCTTCTTCACTTCTAACAGAGCACTGTTCTGGGAGACTGTCAGCGCAGGGATATGGTCTATTTGGTATTACTTGCTGTAGTTGTGTCTAGATGATATGGTTATTCGTAAGAATTGCCCATTTCAGTATTATGGAGAGACATTTAGACAGGTTCAAATCAGAATCTGAGGACAAAGAAGAAAAACAATAGTACAAATAAACAGACTAAATGATCATAACGAATTTAGACCGAGCCCCCGCATTCGCTTATCATGCTATGTCCGAATATGACAGGATTTCACATGCACATTGATCTACGCTAAGGCCTTGACAGTTAATGCCCGATTCAAATGCCTCCATCAGAATGACGATGGGCGTAGTTCAAGCACGATAACATTTTATCATTTGTTTTAATTTCATTCGTTTACTTAATAAAAGTGCAAATATATTGACCTTGAAATTTGTATAGCGTAATTCTCTAGCTGGGGAACTGCTTTTGAGTGTGGACAATATACAAAAAGCAGTAGACGCATTTATTTCCGGCAACGAATGGAGCAAAGCACGACGTGTGGCTCGGGAATTGGAACCGCGTTTGGAATCTTATGTGGAAACCAAATACAAAGAAGCCTTGAAAGTAAGCGTTTTCTGTTTTTCCTTTTTAATTGTAAAACGACTGTCCAAGTATCTGTTATCCTAGTTTATATTTAGTACAGTTTGCAAAGCATGCAATTGTAACGAATATGGTCATTTGCTTGATCAACACCTACATGAGTGGCCGAATCTCTATCCGGTTATTTTCGATCTACCGCTGAAAGACTTTCAGCCTATTCCAAGACCTCTGTCGCGTTGTTAAACTTGCAACCAATATGTCTCGATAGAATCCCGCATATTCCAACATATGTGGACAAAGTAAAACCTGCGATTTTGACCAATTCCCTGGAAAAAATTCCGAGAGATTTTTTCACTTATTGGAAGCCTTCTCCGTAAACAGTCGCAAGTACAGCGATTTATCACTATCTAAGGACCGAGAGGCAGAATGGGCTTTTATCTTTTTTGGGATTAAAATATTGGTGGTCTTGTGGAAGTTGAAATACGTAATCAGGATGACTTGACATGTGTAGATTAGTAGGAAAATGATTCGAAATAAATCCAAATATGAGTAGTCGATGCCAGCTGTGCGACTAGAATCCAGGCATAGTCTACGCCATATACATAAAGTACGTATGATGACATTAAAGCATGGGCAACGTCCATGTGATACTGGTGACAGTAATAGGCTTAGTGATTTTCAAATTTGAATCTGATGAACAATTTTTAGTTAGTGGAAACTTAATCCCATATTTCATTATCATAGAGTAGGCACACGAAACAATCCAGTAAAACACAGACTTATTGCACAACCACTTGACCCTTACGGAATCCCATCAGCAGTGCTCCTCCACTATTTCCTGACCAAGGCCCAAACCTGACAGTATGTGAATGTGAATCGAATGTCTAAGCTTCCAGATCATCCTGGTTATCTCTCAACCCTTTGGACCTTTTCATTGACTGCCGACTGAGATCAGACCGGTTTTCCACACAAGGCCGGACTTATGTGATGCATCAATCCTCCATCTTGATAACCGAAGATCATTAAAGGGTTTACGTTAGCAATAACCTATACCAATGTCTGAAAATCGAACAAATTCAATTATGGCGGTCGTACCTGTTGCAAGCACATAGCATTGAATTAGTAATCGTTAACTGTAGGAGAGACAGTAATTCCGATTGTAAACAATCCAAAGTTCCCAGTCTGATATAATATTCTCCTCATTCCTTACACTTCGCTAACCGTTATTTCCATATCTCGACGTGGCAATGCTTCAAACATTCCATCACAAATAATGCACTGAAAGTCCTCAGGTCAGGCAGAGACTTTGGCCGGTGTGGATGTTCTGTCTGCGTTGGATATGTATGCCGAACAGGGTCGATGGGAGAAGTGTTTATCCGCGGCCGAACAACTCGTCCAAGCCGCTACTACAGCAGCCGGTCCGGGGAGTGGCGCTGCATCAAATTCCAAGTGTTTACGCGAGCACCAACGCTTGCACAAATACGTGGCAGCTTACGCTGCTAGTCTCATCAAAGATTCTCGAGTCTACGATGCAATGTTGTTATACAAGAAATATGGTGCACCAGCGTATACGCAGAACTTCAACATTTACAAACGCATATTTCAAGTAGGTTCAGAATTTCTTGTTTTGCACTATCATGAAAACAAGCAAGATGTCAACACAACAGCATTTGAATAAGATTGTCCAGAGAACCTGTCTAATAAGTTAAATCTGTAAACGGCAAAAAAACTGGAAGTCCTTTTACTATACATGAATAAATATTGTATGTCATTTTTGTGTTAGGTTATACAAGGCAAGAGTTCTAAAGACAGGCCATGCAACATTCGTGCCAGTAATTTTGATACTGAGACACATTTCTTGGCGCCTCCAGTCAACGTTAGTTGTCGTATCTTAGATCCCAACGGCAAAGCTGAGGTATATCAAACTATGCTAAAGTCGAAGCTAACACTTTTCTAGTGGTTGTATACCAAACTATAGTCTGATTGCTGCCTCACTTTTTCCAGCCCCGACCAGAAATTGAAAAAATGAAGTGTAAGTGATACACAGGCTTATGTAAAACGTGTGTAAGCCTTCAAAGGCATTGTAAAAAGACTACCTTGGCCAGTGAACGACTCTACATCCAACAATGTTCAATGAGCCTACCAGACATGAGCTACACCTGAGAGACATCGATGGTCGAAAACAGAATGTTGCTGATTACCCTCAAGGCGAATGGGCCAGATCTGACAACTGTAATACAGAACACTATTAACTGTGGTCTTTTGGCACTCTTCCATTATCGGAAGGCCGGATTTGACAGGTGCACCACAAATATCAGTTTCGTCCAAATTGCTCTGACATTCGTAATTTGTGGTACGGTCTCCTCTCTGACGTATCCACCAGTTTAAATCATAGATAGCTACTGATTAAATCTAACCCATCACAACAATGGGCGTGTGCAAACGGAAGTTCTCACCAGTCTTGAAGAAATACCTTGCACTTCGAAGGTCTAAAGCACACATCGTACTTAGATACCTCAGTCGTTAAGCCATCCAACGCGTATTACGCTTGGTCTTTCAGCAAGGCCATATTATTGGTACATCCCGCTCTTTGGGAGAAGTTCCATTCCACCGTTTTCTAGATCAATAAAGACGTTCTATCGAACATCCTCTATGGCAAAATTGAAAGGAAACGGGGGTATGCAATGGATCAATCATACTCCACTGAAGACGGCAAATAGTAGCAAAAGTTGGCAATAGACTCTACCTCCCATCTGAAGTGGGACAGTAAAACACCTTAGGGACTGATAAACATTTTTCGGTTACTCCATTCCTCAAGAAACAATGCAGTGTCTGAAAACATTTCGATCAATGGAGTTTGGAAAACAAAAACAAAGCTACAACAGCTGCATCCACGACCATCATGAGTTTCTTATTCATGTGTTATCCAACTTTCGAAGTACGATAGAGACCAGAAAGCTTTTAGGCTTTCGGAATGAGGTTAGTACCCCTGTGGCTAATACCGTCACTCGAAAGGCACTTCTTAAAGAAAGGGGTTATTTGATTCCCACCATCGAGGAGGGGATTTTCACAGACCTCCAAAACTTGCAGTTCTCTACCAGTTCCATTCTCTAACTTTAAATCGATTTCGTAAAGTTCAAGACTCAAAGGCTTTGGTTTCCTTGCGGAACTCTGCCCCAGAAGTTGATTCCACCGAAATGGTTTACATGTTATGTTCCAGAAGAGACGGCGGAGACTGACTTTGAATACCAACTAAAGTGCACTTCAGAGTGCTCTGACCATGGTACAAAAATCTTGATAGGCAAGACAACAGCCCTGCGGTTCGTTTCACTGACATTTAAGACATTCCTACCGGTAGTTCAGATTAAGCAAAAAAGCTTACGAGAATTCCCATTGATGGCAACATGTCCCATCTCTAATGTACGACGGGATCAGCAGATCTAGGATTGAATTCATATCCTGAAAGCTACATCAACGCTAGTTAGGCCAGAAGCCGCAATATTAAAGCCCCTAAAATGATGCAGATCAAACCCCACGGAAGGACTGGATAGCTATGTCAACCCAATGACAGAACTTCAATCTCGGTTTCGGGTCCCCATACTATACAACTTCCTGGCTAGGCATCTTGATGGATGTGCTAACTTCGCTTGTTACCCCGTACGCATCTGTGCTAGCCCGTCACTTGTCACTAGTTTGAGTGAGCATCAAAGACGAAGAACAGGATCAGTAGAAGAAAGCACGTTCGATGAGCCTTGAAGACCAACGGAAGTAGGAAGTGAAACAAACGACACTTAATTTCTGTCAGGGACACCGCTAATACTATGGCCCAATTAAAGTGAAAAATAACCATCAATATTGATGTCCGCTCCGTTATCCGCAAATCAAGAACTTGCTCGGTGAAACGCACCTCGGGCTCGTTCGTTGTAAGTCGACGAAGATCTATTCGAAGCTGAAAATTTTCAAAGTTCTTTCAACTCGAAGTGAAGTTTGTATCTGGAGTTTATAGACAGGCTGCGTTATCGTCCAAGTTCTTGACGTGCTTATTTCTTTTCTTACCTTTGTACACTGGTATACATAAAAGAAACATGTCGGTGCTTATTTGATGGAGCTTAGATTTGTCCCAGATTGTTTCCCACATATCAAAAAGACAGTGAACAGTGATAATAGTCCTTGCAATTGATACTGATCATATAGGAGCACCCATCGAGTTAGATAGACAATCGTCCAGATAGATGAAAAGATTAAGTTTAGAAAATGTATAACTGTCCTATACTTCTAGAAGTATTGGATGTGCACTACGGTTCTTTCGAACAACGGGATAATGGGACAATCCAAAGGGACTAATACATCACCTCACTAATAACGTTTTAGCCTCGAGTCAGATCAGAATGTTGAGAATTTGTGTAAAAATGGTCATATCATCCATCCAGACTTGGATGTACATAAAGATACATCGTAAAATGATATCGACTCATTGCTTGTTTTTTTTCTAATTATGTATCCATTGGTCTCCCCTGAACGGGAGCTATTTATGCAAGATATATAGCCTGAAAATAAGGGACGAATAAACGATAATCAAGGGAAGTGCTGGGAATATCCATAAATTTCAAATTTCCATTGGCAAATCAGACTTTTTGCAAGCCTCATGAAGAGACATGTCGTTTGTGATGTCGAGAGACTCATTTCGAATCGAGTATTTGACTTGCTGCGGCAGGAGTTTTGGTTCTAACGGAAAACCGGAAAATATTAAACACTAGATGAAAGACAGTGTGCTTTTGACAGGAGAATTTGCTAGTATACAAGGGGAAAAGTGTAACGCAAGTACGAGCGGTGTTGCATTATTTATCTTATCAGGCTTTTATGAGCCAGACGAATTAACTAATTTAGTCTAGTGCAGATACACACGACTGATCGTGCAACAGAACCCAGCCAAATAAGCATTGCTGATGTAGTCCACTGGATGCAAGTCTTCGCATTTGCAAGACCGAGGTGTAACTGCAGAGCGGAGTATTGTAATGCTCACATTAACCAAAACGTATAATGACATCTCAAAGGTTGCTATTTTATACTCGAATGAAGCGGTAGATCGGCTAGTCCTGAGGATGATGGTGATCGGTGTATATTGTCACTAAGGTTTATAGAAATAATGTCCAAAGTACTCAAGGTTACAACAACAGTGCTCATAATCTTCAGTATCAATTATCCTCATGAATTCTCGACAGTTGTCGGATTGTGCGTTTGTCGTCGCCGTCTCCCCTATCCCACGGCTCGCACAGGCGATGATGATAGTGGAAATAACCTTGCTTTAGTCATGACAGGAGGCTTCGAGTCTGTGTCACCGCAATAACATTCTATCACGCTAAGAACGAATAAGGCAGACGAAATCAGGGAACGCATACGGTGATTGCTAAGTGTACGAAATTGTTTAATGACGAAACAGTGCTGTGGCCTTTATCCATCTATTAGTTACCTGGCTGAGAATCCAACTTCAAAAGGCTCCATGCGTACTATCGATATTCGGTCTTCAGATCTTAAGCCGCCACGTTTCGGAAACATTAGACGTGAATAAGTTCCCGGTTTGATGCACATTTCATGTAGTATATAAATCGATTTTTTTCGTAATGAGCAAAGCACACGGAAGAGAAGACAAGCGTTTGTTTCATTCATACTCAATACAAAAACAAAAATGAAAACTTTGAACCACGTATTCTCTTACTAAGAACTGTCAGTGTCAAACTAATCTTTGCAAGAATCACCGTGTTGATTCATAAAAAAATAAAAACTATGCAAACTGCTATTCAGATAAACGGGAATAAAAAATGGTTTGAGACAGGGAGTTGTCAGTTGGGAAAAATATCTGGAAGATCTGATAGACTAACCTGGATTTTAATAACGGAAATGGCAGAGGTATATACCACTAGGGGAAGGTGTTCCACTGATCATTTGGAATCGCAAGCAACAGTTCAGTTTATGCACATATTTGGAAGTAAGCAATAAACAGTATGTGAATGCGTTAACAAAATTTTCCCGGGAGCACACGACTGGTTTCTCGGTTATTGTCGCTCGTCAGGTATGCGTACGCGGTGCTCTCTTGTCCAAACATCCACATACTTACTTGTACACTCCGAATTCATATGTCTGTCTGATCAGAATCGAATGTGTAGCATGAGGAGTGTGCATGGAAGCTCTTCATCGAAGGGTCCACAGAAGAATGGAAACTGCAATTCGTCTAGAATTCGTGGTAGTCATTTTGCACTGCAACTCAAGATTTGGCGCAACTTGCCTTTTTGAGGCATTAATCCACACTGAATATTCATTGAAAATTGAAGAATTTAAATAAACTTTCTCCTTCTCCAAGAAGGAGTTCATGAAATGTTGGTAATATTTTTGCCTCGAAATTTCAGCATCCCCATAAGCAACTCAGTAGTGTGCAGAAATAGTGTAACACAGTGACAGGTATTATTCTTCTTGATCATTCACTATAAATAGGGGGCTTAAGTCAACGTGATCACATTCATATTTACCCATAGCTGTTCAATGCTTCGGTGCAATTGGAACCAACATGTTTTTTGCAGGAAGTTGAGCAAGAGGAGATGTTTGACACGGAAACAGGGAGATTTTAATTGCATTATAACTTAACTATCTCCATCAATATTAATCCTAGTTCCAATATGCGGACAGTCACCAGCGAAAAAGAGTTGGTTCGAAAGTCAACAGATGTGAGTCATATATTCCATGCGTGACATACGTAGCAATAGTACTCGGAAATTCCAATCCGTTGCTAGTTCACTTCAGCTACCGTCGGATACTGTTAACCAGTCTAACGCTTACAAAAGTTACTTGTAATGGAAAATGCATTTGAAAATTTTCCCATTCCTGGTAATATTGTAAATACCCCCAAGTGGGATGACAGGGTGTTTTTAAAAAGTAAACCATGGAATCGTTGCGGAGGCGTGTTAAATGTTTCAAAAAATTGTAGGTCCTTTGGGAAATTATTCCTGAACGTCATTTGAACCGATGTGTCCCAAGATCAAGCAGTGTGTCTTGACTTAAACAAAACAACTCACTGGTATTTGTTTATTGTTGGTTATTTGAAATTCGCCTGATTCCTATCTCACATCCTGGATCTAAAGAAATTTGTGACTTTGTTTGTATTCCCACCAAAGCAACAACAGATCTCCTCCTTAAGTACGGAAAACCACGTAGCCTGGGGCTCAAATTGTCACGTTGGTGACTTCGACGCATCCATGACTGGACGATACGAATAGAGAACCAAGATGAGCGAGTAGTTCGCCAATCTATTCGCAGGCAGATCATTTTGCACGCGTTACGTTACGTTCATCTCTGGAGTAACTTTATTCGCCAACCGTACAAATAAAGTTTTGTAGTTTTATGTCTCTATTCGATAGTGCGAAATGGCCAATAATTTGAATTAAAAGCGATCTTTTACTAACTCCTTTCAAAGAAAATCTTGCTGTTGTCTCTAAATATTCTATAGATGAGGTAGTGTAACATGTGTCAGAGGTTTCTGTCAACGTGTATGCCACAGTTAGTTGATCCTGGTCCGGTATCGTGGGGATACGTGCACACAAGACTCGTGTTCTTTTACGAATTGCATGGTATAGTGTAAGGCTTCAGGAAATTAAAGTGATTTTGGTAAATCTCAAATCTGCCTCAAATTTCGCCTCCGAAATTCCATGTCACCATTTCGGATTGAAACGACAAGTTAGGTTATATGGCATGCCTTTTGACTAATTGATTTATCAACGATTGCAAAAGCCACAATTAAGTCATTTTCCCAATAAAGTATGTCAATTACCTTCCGGAGCCGCCGTATGTTTTCTTACCATTTGGAGGTCAATTGCCCGGCTCATTGAACTACTGAAAACGGCGGTTAAATTGCCTGGGTAATAATATGCTAAGGGTTCCATAAACGAGAGGTGGCCAGTTTGTTCAATACAGTGAAATGCACGGCACGATTTCACCTGTCCTACGGTAAAAATTATCCGATGAGGATGTATGTTGTTTGATCGGCTAAAGTGATCGTGAAACTGTATCACTAAAAATACCTAGGAAAATAACCGCTACGTATCAATAGGGCACATCTCCCATCATGTTTCTAATCAATGGATGCAATCTATGCAAGTTGTGTGGGCCAATCTTGATGAATTCAGATCATTTTTGTTGCAAGCCCAAAAACGCTCTTCTTCCTCTCCGTTTTCTTCAACAGTCTAGCACAAGTTGAGATAAATCATGGATGAATGATCAGATAATATACTATTATCACCCTCCGCGAGTATGAATGTAAATGAGGATAAGATGAACCTGCCAGGTTTCCCAGGGAAATTGCTTCGTTTATTCTTATCAATCCAAAAAGAACCTCATTGATGTTCGAGATATCCTTCCCAAAAGTGGAATTCCTATCTGAATCGGATCTAACTCGTCTGGTTTATCAATAACAGGCTATCTGAAGTTGTTCGATATGAGTGGTTTTTGAAATGACAGAAACTGGAAATTATTCCAAAATGATCTTTCAAGGACTTCACTTTAGTAAAACGAGCCATTGCAAAGCTAATCTTTCATTCACCCTGTGGACTTTAATTGCAGGTTAATAAAAAGAAGCTCGTGAGAGATACTTAGCATCAAATGTGGAGACCGAACTATTTTAGATTATTTCCAAATAATCAGAAATTAGCTAAAGAGATTAATGCAAAATTATTTGGCTGGAATGATACCTTTGGGTTGTCGATTAACCGTTCAGGAAACAAGTTGGCAAGGCGTGTAGCCTTCATCCCCAGGTAGTCCATATGGTCGAATCAATGAACTCAACAAATCCCATCTGAACAAACTGAAACGTCTTGGGTGCGAATTTGTCAACTGTCGTGTTTCTGGGTATTACAACAATCGACCACCTACCAGAGGTGCCTAACTGAGGATCTGTGACGAACAGATATTTCCTCAAGGTACGAAAATACCAGCTGAATTTTTATGCTCGATTTAACAGAACCCTATTGTAAGGTTGCTTTGATAAAGTGTTCCTAATGCTACCAAAATCTGGAATGAACCATTAGCCGAGTCTAACCACTATCGATTTGTCTGCACATGTGAAAGAAGCACCGGTATGTAAAATGTCGACAGTCTTTTCATGTCAATCGAATATGTACTCGTAACAGTTGTGTAAATATCTAGTCATCTGTCAAACTTTTGTTATCACACGCGTCTTCACTTGAAGGTCTAGCTAGCACTAATAATCGAATATAGCGTTCATGAAACTGAGCAATATTTTGACGAGATTAACGTAACATTGCTATGAATAATTGCACCATTCTTGTCTATCCAAAACTCGGGGAAAATTTTCATAAAGAACTGAACAATGATAAATTGTGAAATTTGATTCGTAGGAAAATAAGAAAAACAGGTCGATCCAGAACATGAGCACGTGTCAGTTTAAATGACAAAACAAGAGTACCATGTTCCAGTATGCTTTTTCGAAGAGGGTTCGGCAATGTTTCAATGAGATTGATCATTGTACATCGATTTGAACAGAAGTTGGCATAAGCCGCTTCCTAAATTGAGCATCCTTTGCCGGAGAATTAAATTTGCATATGTAATTGTTTTGACGGTCGGTTGGTGTATTTGCGCGATCAATAAATGCTTGGTTCTGAATGTGTCTTACCCAACCATTTTCATACTCTACAGTTAAAAATTCAAATTCTCGAAAAATGCTGATGCCTAGTTGAAGTATTGGACCGATGTTCATATGACCCCACGTGTGGTCTTTTTTAGCACCTGGGCAGTTAGGAAGACAACAGTGACGAACTAACAGATGGCAGAATTTTGCCTGTTCTCCCTCCAGTCTGGACTGGAAAATAGTTTGAGTTCAATTTTTTATCTCATGGCGACCACAATAAACAGACAGAAAAAAACCTATTTTCAATGAAACGACACAGTTGGACAAACAGCAGATTGTTGGTTTATGTTCAGACGCAAGCAACCGTGGTCTATGTGGACGGATCAGTGGTAACAATGTCAATTGTATCGGATTATGGTGTCGCAAAAACAATCAAAAATCGGACTAACTGTCTGCATTTGGCAACCGTCAGAAGCTTCAGAGTAAACGACCTCACATTAAGATTATGGAAGTGGTCACAGGACATGAAATGCAGCCTCACTTTTTCCCACCCCTTGGAGATTTGTTGTCCCAGTCATGGTGACAATCTCGTCCGTTTGTTGCACGGGTGACGGTTTCATCTCGACCGTGGCCGGCCTAAAATACCGACGTATATGAGACCGGATTTGACGGTGTAATTGAACATAATTTTGTCCAGACCAACCATTTTGACAGGTTAAAAGCAGTAAAAATAAGTGTAAGTGAATAGGGGAAAAGAAAACATTGGTTTATCGGACTCGAGGATTGCGGAGAAAATGTGAAAGACAGAACAATATCACCCTTAACGAAGCGGAGCTGGAAACATCTACTTACATATTGGTTAAAGGTAGACATAATCCCAATGTTTTTTTATTATTTGTTGTACGAACTTGATGAGCTATTATTTTCTTGACGGACGCTGTGACCAATTTTGGGTTGTCGATTGGTGGGGGGAGGGAGTGATTCTCACGCAGGGGAAGGGGATTCGAACGAGTGGTGTTCACGAGCATTCGTCACTATGTTCGATTCCTCACCAATCCCGAGCGTGGCTCGTCAATACAGACTCGCTATGAGGATAAGGCTTGCAAAATAACATGATCTATGGACTCAGAGCATGGCAAATACTTGGAATGTAGACATTTGAAAATCAAAATGGAACATGGCGGATGGACGGAAGAAAACATGGACGGATAACCCTCCATAAGAAACCATTACTCGACTAAATCACGTTCAGACATTGCTGTATGAATCGCAAAGAACTTGGGCAAGCTAACCTCCCGGGAATATGAGAATACCACATGTACTAAAACCGCTATCTTTGATTTGATATCAAGCTCTTTTTTCTCCGAAGTCTGTGATTTTTTGATCCTTTTTTCTCCGAAATTGTGAAGCCCAGATTAGAGAAATTTGCCACAGGGATGGACAAACCCAGTGTCAAAATCATACACTAACTACAAATGTGATTGTTATCGGGAAAATACGCTCGGATATTCCATTTTGTGTTATCATATAGTGGGGAAATCGATCTCAGCAACGTCTGATCAATTACAGTGCATATTGCACGGCCACCGCAGTGCACTAGCGGATTTGTGACGAACCCCTGGTTGGTTTTAACTTTCAATTGCATCTTTTCCGTTAGCTTTAGTTTGGACTGTAAGCCAGTTAGCGTCAAATCGGGTAGAATGCACTCCCTGTATGTAAAGCAGCAGCATGGATGCTAAATATCCTATCTTCAACAAATCTTTTGGGATTTTAGGAAGCAGGTTGTTCACTGAATTCAAACATTGCAAAAACGCAATACATGTTGAGATCATTGTGTTTTGAGGTTCACAACATGAGTCAGTCCAACTCGTTCCTTGTGTTCCCCAGGATGAACAAATTTAAGGGTTTTCTCATATCCGAAGATGTACTATCACTTTAATTCATTCTTTTAATCAGTCGTCTGCCTCAACAGTCACAGCTGGTTTCACAAATGGCCGTTAGGCAACCAAAACACTGAAGTTATTCTGCTTTACAATATATATATATATAT
>LUCM01001031.1:25909-40973 GCA_008360955.1 Fasciolopsis buskii | reverse complement strand
CTTTTAATCAGTCGTCTGCCTCAACAGTCACAGCTGGTTTCACAAATGGCCGTTAGGCAACCAAAACACTGAAGTTATTCTGCTTTACAATATATATATATATATGTATCTGTTTTCGTCGCACTATTCTTCAGTTAAACAGTAAAAGTCACTGCAACTTTCAAGCGTTATGTTTATCTAAGTGACAGCCCGTAAAAATGTCTAGTTCTGCTTTCTCCTTGAGTGAAGAAATTCATTTTACGCTCGTGTGGAATTCGTAAAATGTCAGTAAACAAGAGCGAAGTACGTCAAACTGATTTCATATCAAACCAGGGCTGAGTTGTGCATTGAAAATAATACAAACTCAGAGTGTGGAAGTTCTACTGAATAGTTCTTTGAACTAATGATGAATGAACGATGAAATGAGTTACGAACACAGTGGCCATTTTTTTCTGAATCACTCACTCTCATTGGTCGGATATGTTTACTCTTGTTTTGTTTGAAATGCGCGAATGATTGACGAACAAGGAGGAATTAGTTGTGCTTTAATTTTGCGAAGCCATTTATATGTTGCTGAAATCATTACCTGAAAGAATACTCATGCACTGTTATCCAATGGAACCATTTCATATCAACTGTAGGTATTCGCAAAATTTTTAAATCCTAAAACCGTTGCAGGTTCCGGAGAAAAATGTCTGACTGTAACTGTGACGTCATTGTTTTCGACTTGCTTGTCAACACGATCTCTTTACACGACACCACGTGTTGATGCATTTTCGGCAGCATCCCTTGTGACGGATGAGTGAATCTGAAAACTTGTAGGCAGTTTTTCGACCTTCAGTGGTACTTTCACTCAAATGAAATCAATTTGGTCGACCTTATTGAAATGAAATATGTTCGCGGTTACCGGGCCGCAGAAAGTGATTTGAAAAACACCTAGACTAATATGTTCCATAACAGTTTGTTTACGGTCTGCAGGGGTCTGTTGTAAGTTCAATTTTTCACTCCGAGAAGAGTTCCATGGGGTGGAATTCGTGAGGAGGACGAAGTTTCTAGAATCTCAGGAACAAATCAACTGTTTTCCAACTTTCTCCTACATAGATTGATATTGTACTTACAGGGATTAACAAACTGTAGAATGGTCCTGAATGGACATAAATCTACCCAGTGTTGGTCGTCTTTCACAATGCATGGCTAGTAACAACTGGAATGGCGCTGATAACAGGTATTCCTGTACCGTATTCTAGAACACGTTTGGGAAATGTGCATTTGTCGAAAAACCGTTCCTTCAATTGGAACCTAAGTATATTTGCTAGATGAACTTCAGTTAATGCGTGAGCATCATATCGTGAACCAGTTTGTCATACTAGACACAGTTCCCGCTGGGGCCTAAAGTTTGAAATTTGTCACGAAATATTCCACTAAATCCAAGGCACTACCTTCCTGGAAGACGTGTTTTTCTGAAAATGTGGTCAACAGTACTTGGGTCGTTTCCCTTGATAAGAAAGTTTGGGCTGTGCAATTGAAGATCCATTACCCAGTTCGCAGGGTGATTTTAACTATCGGTGAACTACTCACAGGTGGCGAATTTCGAGTCTTCTCGAAAAAGCGGTAACCAAACTAAATAGTCTTTTGGATAAAAACTTATTTGATAATATTGACATCGGGTGTAAGATGAGATAATTTGCCTGTTCGTCCAGGAGAATTTATTTGTTGTCTTTTAACGATCACCATAGCATGAGATTGGCTCAACAATCGGTTTTTGTAAACAAAGAATGCACATCAGCCTGTGATAAATTGCACATTTTCTTCGGTAGTCTTTTGACATTTCATCAATCACCGATTGTTGTTCTACAAAAATGCGAAAAATTGATAGTTTACGGTCACATTTGAATTGAATTTTCCGCCATGCAAAGGGCTTTGAAGAGAATAAGACACGAGCAATTCCGACGACCAAGTGTCAGGAAAATATCGTCCGCGTGACTAGACTTTCGACCCAAGAACCGATATTTTGTCGGTGGTCTCCCCTTGTCTTTATGTCTTAATAATAAACGAGTTCCGCAAACATTTGCTTAGTTGCCTCCACTTAGAGGATATAATGTGCTCTGGGAATAGTTGGTGGCCGGGCAGCGTGATTTGAATCGAGCTGGCTGCAGATCACGAACCAATTATTCAGTCATTCCCGAGTTCTATGAATCCATCAGAGGTCTAGGTAATCCAAGTTTCGTCCTATAATTCCGATCCACCTTGTGAGTTGTGTACTTAGGCAACAACGTTCACTGAATTATGGACTAGTTGACGTCTGCTTGACTAACTCCATCTTGTTCCGCAATAAAATACGACCATACCACCTCAGCCAACAATGACAAAGCAAGTGAGCTGAAAGTTAGGCGTTCAAAATTAGTCTCCAATCCATTAATGAACGTTGTTTGTACAAATAATTTTGAGAATTTGCCAAAAACACCAGTGTAACGATCAGGCTGTATTTGGTCATCGTGATAACGCGGATAAGTGATGCGTGATAATAGGTTTCGGCTTATGGAATTTTCTTTTTTCGTACACTGAAGGTTAGGCTTAGATCACCAGTCGTTTCTCAGGAACGTGGGTACGGGGTAAAAAAAGCTTCCAACCTTCTACACTACTCAGTTCACACTTTTAAACAGGTACGTTGTCCGTAGTGAAAACTATAAACTAGTGAAAGGTCCACCCGAACTTTATCGAGTCGAAATACCACTAAAGCCATTGCTTGGGCATTCTGAGAAAATTTGAACCGATGTATTTAATTTGTTAATATTCTCCGAAAACCTGTCCGGCTGACGATTGTGGATGGATTGAGAGAAAGAGATGTCCACCAAAATGAAAGCATACTCGAACCTGTGTTTTGATTCACTTGAAAGCCATGTTAACTGTATATCACATTAAATTTCGTGTATACAGATCTAGTGAATGAAAACAATAAAGCTCCTGATAGTGAGAGCTCAAAATTCCTGTGGACGATGGAATTGTTCCAGTTTTCTGATTGATCACATCATAAATTTCAACGCTCAAAAAGAAATACATGACCTTCAGATTATTGTTAGATTATTGGTTCGAATTCCTTTTGACTAATGTCCAATGAGAAAATTGTTTCAGGAATCTCTTCCCTTTGGGACATAAACCGTTATGACGTAATATGATTGTAGAAAAATCCGCGTCTCATTACCACTTTAGGGCATTTTCGAGGAGTCGCTACTATCTCCATGTTTAATTAGCATCTTATAAATTTGTTGTGCTTCTTGTCACATTCGACCTAGTAAATTCGAAATTTTTCTAAAATCCTTGATTCGCAAACCAATCGTATCAGGGCAATAGATGTTTGCACTCTGGCTATCGAGTCCCATGAGGATGACATCGTTATGGGATGCTTTTTGTCATTTAGTGCTGAAGTTCAATAAATAATTTATCTTCATCCCGCACAGATCAGCACTTGACATTTAAATCGCAATCCTTTACTGGTTCGTGTCTTATTTTGGAATGCTTTGGATATGCCCCGCTGACTGGTCAGATGGCTGTACAACGATGAGTTGAATTTAAGGACTAAGGGATAACCGTTGACTGAAGATCGAGTCGGTGTGCAAGACCACGACGACTGCATGTACACAATCATTTGCAAGGAATGCCCAGCAGAATACATTGGACAAGCCAGCAGACAAGTGATTACACGGATAACTGAGCACAGAAGAAAGGAAAAGTGCGGACCTTCGGATAAAGCGGCTTTATCAATACTTGAGCGCGATTCTACCATCGCTGTGCAAGCCATAGCAGAGAGACGACATAGATTATGAAAACAAAAGTACTCCGACATAGATTCAGAACCTGCACGGAACGTAAGTTTGCCGAGGCTCTGGCGGTATGCACGCACATGCCTCAATCAGAACGACGGGACAGAGATGTCGGAGATATGGACAGTCCTAACATTTTTGAGAAATAGACATTCCAAAGGTCACCACGCTAGCTGATCCCACCACCACGGTGGCGCACGACGTGAAGGCCAACTATTCTCTCACCCGACTCACAGTTCCAAGTACACACATTCACAAAAGCACATAGACAACCAAACATCCGTTGGTATGTGAACATTCCCTCAGTCAATTGACTGTAAAACTTGCCTTGAGAAAGACTACCCATGGTAGTGGAAACGTTGGTGCATTACATCTACCGACAACGCTGTTATTAATATTATATTATACATAAAATTTAATTTATTTTGTTACTTCTGGTAATTTTCAATGTTTTCCGTGAGTTTTCTTGCTTTTACTTCAAGAAATGCCCTGTTAGAATCAAACACGATTATCGTTCGTCGATTAGAATCGGAACTGAGATCAAAACAAGAAACAATTTTCCGATTTCTGTTGGCACTGGCATTTCTAAACAGGACAATCAATACGTTTCTTTACACACATAAATTCTTGTGTAACTTTACACAACCAGTCTA
The DNA here is from genome assembly GCA_008360955.1 of Fasciolopsis buskii. Lineage (NCBI taxonomy): Eukaryota > Metazoa > Platyhelminthes > Trematoda > Plagiorchiida > Fasciolidae > Fasciolopsis > Fasciolopsis buskii. Next base: position 36,520 of record LUCM01001031.1, on the reverse strand, counting down.
ATAGGCAGGCAAAACAGATACACCCAAATTCAGTATTAGTAGTAGTAGTAGTAGTGCTGAAAGTAGGAGGAGTAGTAGCATGAGTAAGAGTGGTGGCGGTAGTATTGTGGCAGGTTTGGGATACATTATTTGGGGTGAGAATGATTCAGAGTCTACTGACAAAAGTGCACTGCGATTTTGATCATGTAGGGGACCAGCGTAAAGATGGAGCAAAAATGCAGGACTGGACGAACCGGATGTTTGCAAGCCTAAAATGGGGAAACGATGAAATCTGGAAGGTTCAGATGAAGGTTTTTCATTTTTTATGATCAAGTACGTGAATGTAGTCCGAAATCGCCTGTTCAAAAGCAAGTCGTCCGGCACAAGTCCCTTGAAATGTCAAATTAGTAATGGAACTCTTGTCCACTAGTAATGTTACATTCATCATCTAACCATAATATCAATTAAAAGGTTGTTGAAGAAATATTCTGGTCAGCCCTAAAGTTGAGGCGCACTCCGGACTATAGAAAATTCAGTCCAAACAAGAAACGGTTGAGTTTTGTGGATGTTTACTTTGAGTGTCATGGGACGGGAGGTGGGAAGGATCGACGTTTAGGAGAGAAATTTTGATCGACCATCAAGCTGTGAATGAGTAGGGTCTGAATGAATTTTGTAGGTAAACTTTTCACACGAAGAAAAGCAGGTCACTTTTGGTGGGTGTGTTCATTTAGTGGTGATGAGGATAGACGAGTAATAATAAAATGAAACTGACAATGGACCTAAGGCATTCTTTCAGCAAAAGTAAAATTCACGGGAATGCAGTGAAGAAAATCACGAAGAAAAGACGCTAACAGAAAAATAAACGAATAAACGAATAAAGAAATAAAATGCAATTAGGGCAGCTTAGTTAACTGAATGAATAGTCTCTGGGGCTTGTTTACACAGACGGCGAATTGAGACAGTCACTTCAAGGTTTCCCAAAAAGGAATACGAAATGATTGACGTCGACTGATACAATGGGCAATTTTATGTGGATGCAATAATGATCAGATTGGATGATCAATCAGATAAGCGTGAACAGAATTTCAAATAGTTGATTAGTAGTCTCAGATTCCAGTTCAAATCAGACAGAAGAATTGCAGACATTAGGACAAAATTCTAGGAAATTTGCGTTGATTTTTACTTCTGAATACGGTCTCAGACCAGTTTGTCCAATTGATCACGGGAATCAATTGATAAATTGCTAATATGCTCGGAAAACAACTAACGAAAAGAAAAGAACGGTTTCCCTGAAGCACTCCTGAATTGCTAACGAGCGGTTCGATGTTTCGTTAGGCTTGGTGCTAAAGCCCCCAGGTGGTACTCAAATACTCTAAGGATGTAAGTTCGTTGTGGTGATTTAGAAACAAAGTCGGATGTAAATAAATGGTCTCGGAATGCATCATACAGAAAGGTGGTCAACGAGTAGTCGATGGCTAACAAAAGCCTAAGTGAATTTGTCAGGTTTGGAAATAAGTTGGAAGAGACCATCAGGGGCAGTTATGAGGGAATTTAAACATTTAAATGTTATACTTTCTGCAAGTTTGAACCCAGGAGAAGTTAGAGAAAATGATGGCGCAGTCAAGTTTGTAGAATGAAACAATGTTTCGTCTAATCTCCAAGGGTTAGGAATAGAAAATAAATATAATGACCTGGTATTAGGAAAACTGAAAGTACCATTAGAATTTACGGCACTATGACTTTGCAAAGGTGAAAATTGACTTTCGTAAATGCAAACTTATCGTTACTGCAACTGTTTCAATAAGATCTTAGGGGGGACGAAATAGCTTCCAGTAACAAAGACCGGAATTAGTACAATTGGACTGACAATGAATGGAAGATTGATAGTTTGATCAACTCTGGCCAGGTTAAAAACATTAGCAAATTTCTTTTCTTTCTACACACTTGTGGGTTGCTATTCCAAATAGAATCACTCTTGTCACTGATTCAGAATTCGTTCGTAATTAATAATATGTGCACCTGTTTTTCATCTTTACTGTGGGTGAAAAAGTATTTGACTCGTAAATGATCACGGGATATGCAAAAATGCTCCTTTGCTCTTTCTAGTGATTTTAGTGTTACGTATCAACCAATGATTAAAAGAAAACCGATTCACAAATGGATTGTTTTGACCCGGTCACACCAACAACCGGACAATCCACACTTATTTGCCTAATTGTTTGTTCAACGACAATATCACAATTGTATACAAAATTCATTGGCAAACGATTTTCTCTATCTGAACAAAAGAATTTTTCACTGTTCCGAGTCACACTCTGGTTTACGAGCAACTAAACATTCACAATGTGTCCTACTAAATTAGAATATATATATACATAAATATTTGAACGTACGAAGGAAAAAATGCCCACTTTCGCGGTTATCGGTGCCCATCACGTAAGCGTCCCAGTCTTCCCGTGCACAACCATCGTTCTAACTAGCCACTACATACCTACTTTGAATAGCTTCATGGAAATTCTAAATTAAGTTGGCATAAGGCTGTAGAATTGTTCCACAATTTAAAATGATTTAAGGATTAGTATCGTGTTTCACTTTAAGCTCTAGGGTCGTGCCTAGGTGTACTTCATTGAAGATCGAACAGAAAAGGCATATCTGGAATTTTGCCAATAGTTTCTTACAGCTAGCCAGATAAAGCTTGGAGCTGAAGATTCTAACTTGTTGACGAAGTCACCTCGATTGATGATTAAACGTTTGCAACCAAATTTTCCAGCTCAGCGAGCAAACCAATGCAGTATATATGCATATGTATATATATATATATAATACACATATATATGTATATTAGTATCTGGATGAGTGAGCGAAATTCTTCGAGAAGCACGCCACCGGTTTCGCGGTTATTGCAGCTCGTCAGGCAGAAGTACGCCGTAAGACTCCCATCCAACCATCCCTATAGGGTACGACAATGAAAAGAATAATGAACGAATTAAAAAATCTTGGTCATTTGATATTTCTCTCTTAAGCTTTTCTAGCGTCTCTACCCAAACAGAGCCACCGTTTACATTATAATAGGTGAGTAAAATTTGCCAAGTGCATGCGATTCGTAGAGGAAATCAATCACATCCAAAAGCAACCACCAAATTGCATATTATAATGTTAAAATATTATGGCAGAAGCTCTTCCATCTACTCTTAATGCAGATTACTACCGATATCTCACGCACTACTGTTCAGATAAGCAATCCACATGCTAGCGGATATGGAGTATAGAGTAATGATTCAATAAAGCAGAGAATATAATCATCTTGCTCAAAGTATAAAATACTGAGTCCTTAATCTGGTGATCATTTAATTTTGAGGATGAACACACGGTATGTGGTAACCCGAAAAACACTTACAAAATGAGCATTTCCAGAGGAAATTCTCCACAAAAGTTAAGCCGCTTTTTCTTTCCTGACCAATGTACATTCTCTCACCCAAATAAAATGAGGAAAATCTTGCAAGCTTAACAAAAGAGAATGCACTGCAGATTTCGGGAATATTCTCATTATGGTGGCCCAAATATCTCCTTGATTCTGATAAACCGGACAATAAAAAGAAACGATGATATTTTCGGGAGAATCTTGTAAATATCTTTTTCTAACTAGAGGGGTTCTCTTTCAGTTTGACATCGACTGGATGAAATCGCATTTGAGTCTAGGGTATGCTTCATGTGAAAACATACCACGGCCTGTATCTTGATTTTGTCTCTGATATGTTTCGTGCCAAGACGTCATAAGTAAATAAGCTACGTAACCAGTTGATATTGGGGTATAAATTTCAAAACATCTTGTTGTATGAACTACTTCATACTGGAATTGTTGGACGCCACATGAAAATGATCCAAAAATTACCTAATGATAGCGGCCTATCGATTGTTATTGTATATTGTTATTGGATTTGTGGCAATACACGTGGCGAATTACTGTGATTACGCCACACTTTATTCTCTCTAGGGGTTCCTAATGAGTCATTATATATATGGTGGTTATAATGGAATAATGACTAAAGCTTCTGTCTAGTTGCTTGCTAGATAACCCCAAAGGTTACGGCTTATTATCGAAAAGCCTGCAAATTCAAGTATTCGTTTCTTTATGCGGAAACGAAATGCGTTCAGATCACGCTTACTGCATGAGTTTCAGCAAGACCTGCATATACAAATAGCGCTGATTGTGATATATCACAGATTCACCCTAGTTACTAGGTTGTGGTTCCTAAAATGTTTCCGGTAGTTAGGATTTCCTTAAAATGCTGCAAATTAAATTTGAGTTCTGAATAATTGAAGACGGTTCTGGACCCTTTCGCCAACATTTGAGCACAGACGGCTTTGGTTGTCATGATAAGTGAATATAAACATGAAGAAGGAGAACTTGGCTGAAGGTGGAAATACCACAAAATTAGTGGGAAAGACCTTAGGATTCACGCTAAGTTGCAATCACACTCATCAACAAGCTCATTTGCTTTGTAGAACTTGTTCTTTCTGTCATTATGACACCGACTGATGTGCCTCTATTCGAAAACTAAACGAAATTTATCAACAACCTAAGGACTCAGTTTTAGATAACAAGTGAGACTTATTGGAAGTGATAAGTGAAAAATTTACGGATAGAAAAATATGCTGATTTACATGAACGTAAACCTCAAAATCAAGGTCGTTTGAATGTTGCTTATTAAACGTTTGCATTTCTTTCGTGATGAAGAAGCCAAACGTGAGAAAACAGGTCCTCGTTACTACACGGTAGAGGACAAGACTAGAATTCTGAAAGCTCATAAACGTCGATTTTCGGTTGCAAATCTTAATGATTGTTTCAACGCAAGCAGAAGCACGATTTATCGTTTCATCTGCAAGAAAACCATCACGAAAATGATTTGCGGAAGTCAGAAGGCTATCACCACAAAGCAAGTGGACAGTTTAATTAATATCACATTAAAAAGCCATCGTCGAATTTCTTTGTGTGTAACAAAAAAGGACGATTCATCCGTTCATTCCTATTGCTTTTTGCGAAGATGGACGAAGAAACTGGAATTGCTGCAAGTGTCACCCGATATTGAGCTGACATTGTGCGATGGACATAAAAAGGCGCTTATGGACTTTGTCCGGGAATTCCGATCTCGCCGGGCATCTTTCTGGAGGTTGGTTTTTTCCTCTGATGAATGCATGCTCTGCGACGAATCGCTGAGTGCTCAGAAAAAGTCATTTGTGTGGAGACAGTTTCCTGCGAAGTCTTGTGTCCTTGGTCCAAAAGATCTTGCATCCATCGGAACTTTGTATTAGAACCGGGATAAAACAGAGAAAACCTTGTCCTTCGAACTCCATGGAATGTGCGAAGAACAGCGCAAAATTCGTCTCTGTGGTGATGACGATGTTCCGGACTTCAGCGGATGCACGTCTTCCGGTCAAGTACTAATTTCCTAAGACAATGCCCAATGTTATGTTTCACGAGAGATTAGTAAATATGTTAACTCAAAAGTATTGGATTCAATACTATTTCCTTTAGGACTGGTGAAAGACTTTAGAGCTCCAAAGTCTTATCTGTGCAGTTCCTCCCAAATAATCCGCATTTGAACGTTAATGAGAATTTATTTTCTGTTTTAAAAAAAATAAATCACCCAACTACCACCGCATTGGTCAATGAAGCCTAAAGTCCAATAGGCAATGGAGCACAAAATCGAAAATGATTTCAAAACGAAACTAGTAAACTGTATGTCAGAAAAGGTTGGAAAAAGTACTCGAGAACAAAGGAAGAACTGTTGATTTTTAGTTAAAAAGGAACATTACAGCTTCCAAATTACCCGTGTGATTTTGCTAAAAATAAACCCATTTTCTCTTTCATCCATAGCATTTTAAACTTACATTGACGAAAATCGACTAATGGTTGTAAATCTGATGGATTTTCTTCACACGTACTAGCAGAATGCTTTGTGACCACGAGGGTTACCGTTTCAAAGCTTCTTCACTACTTGCTGATTCCGGAAAATGTAAATGCAGGCATCTGTACCTGCATGACGCAGTGAACAAAGGCAATAGGTATACATATATATCTACACACACATATATATATATACGATTGGTACAAGTCTAGGGTTTAGAGGATTCTAGAGGTTTCACCATCCCAAAGGGTGACCCACTACAAATTTTAGATACCGTTCAGTCATGTTGGCCTCTCTCTCGCTCTCTCTTCCACCTCTTCCTTTGCCCGACAGTTCCTTTCATAACTATTCCACACTTAGCCCGTCAATTTTCAAATCGGAAGTGAACGTGACGATATCTCGTTCAAAGTCCCACTCTTTGTACCCCGTCAGATATTTGTGTCAATCACTAGAAGATGACAATTGCACCCTTGCAAAGTTTCATAACTTGGCTCCAGTATGCCCGAGGTTATCCAGTTCACAGTGCTTCATAGTTGAATAAAAGTCGGCTGTCCGGACATCACTCACTGAGTGCAACTTGTCCAATAGTAACCATGTTGTACACGCACGATTTGGTTGAAGCCTTTAACATATGCGACTCTTAGGTCATCGAGGCACGCAAACTACGGCAGCAATTATTTGGCGACATGTCAACACACCGGGTGTTTGCCATTCCGGCAGACTACCCGCTGGACATGCAATCACGTGTACTCCACATGGGTGACCGTAAATTTCTATCTCTCAGTACGCACACGGCATGTCGATAAAAAACTGTTCATTCAGAACAGTAAACCACAAGTGGTAGTCAATTGTCAACCTAATTGGTGTAAAACACTCAGAATTCGGGCGCTGGATAACGTCACTTTTTCGACGGAATTAGGTTACACTCAAACCGATCGGGACAGTTTTCCTATACTGTGGAATGCATGCGAATTGGTTGAGAGATTGCCTAAAATAGGCCCGTTACATTAGGAAACTAATCAGTGACTTGAACGCATTGCGCATTTGAATGACAAAGCCGACTAGAAAAATGCTGTCTATCGACTGTGAACGGTAGGTCCAGCTGCTTACAAACAAAACTGATTTTTCTACCCGCAGATTTCTTATGCCCAGGAATGCAAACGTCCGAGAAATCCTGCTTGAATTAGCAAACTGCCTCTTGTGTTTACCAATCTACACGGTTTTTCCATACAGAACCGATTTCCGTTCCAACTAGAATGTCTCCCGTCTGACTGGAAATGTCACAACACATTAGTAATCACTAGATTCTTTTATTTGTGAAATATAGGCAATATATCAATAAATCCCGAGTGAAGTGTTTGCTATAGTCTTTTACGGTCAAACTTTTCTCCTCGCAAGAGGAGATTCATCGAAAGTGCTGAGGTGCCAATCCTAGGGCGTGAGCTAATCAACTCAGATTGGTAAATGTGTTCGGATTTTTCACACAAAAATTCATACATTTAAATTACCAAACAAAGATTTGTTAATGACGAGATTGTCCAAGGGAAACACGGAGTGACCAAAACATTACTGACTGACGACGTGAATCTAGCTGACACGTTTTGAAATTGAAAGCATGCAGAAATTTATGGACTTTTGTGAATCAATGTAAATAAGATCAGGGGCTGACATGGTAAGTTACAATTAGAGACAGCCAGTCTGTTTGTGATTTGTTGCGCATTTTTATTACCAGATGTCAGGTTTTCTGACTGGCAGGTTGCCTTTCATTGGGCAAAGTAAGTGTAAGTGAATGATTGATAGATTGTAAAAATAGTTTTCTGCAGTCACTTATGTGACTCATCCACTTCACTTTGGAGTTTCACTTTCCGTTTAGTGTCCATGTAAATTCTCTGGCTGGTAATGTATATATATATATATATATATTGGGTGTAGAATGTTGCGAAGTAAGATCAACTGTAAGATTCGCCATTGAAAATTTCTGAGTGCTAAGCACATCTACGCTGAGGGGCCAGTCAAAATAGTTCAACCACGCAAATCTAATCGAGGGTAAGTGGGTCCGAATCTCCCCAGGCTTATTGGCGATTGCAATACTTTTGCCTTCGGGGATTGGGGTCGACTAGGAATCAATTCATTTCATACAGACGTATGGTGTTAGTTCACGCAACTGTGGTCATTCAGACAAGTGCAGAAGACAACTGGTGGTTTTATTCTAACTAAGCCAATCGATTATGTGATCCAAAGGATCTGTGCTCTTCTGGTGACCAGGTGAACACAAACGCTGTTTGTAGTGTTCATCAATCTAATGCTTTCCTAATTTTGCAGATACTTGGTGTAATCCAAATGGCAACTGTTCATAGCCCTTTGAAATGATACCGTAAATCTGTTGATAAGGTACATGATGTGCGAAAACCCTGTCGATTCTTTTCAGTGGGTTCGAATGTTGTAGAGGCAAGAACATTTTTATCCCGAGATTAAATCAAAACGTTCAAAGCAGTTCTGTCCAATAAACACATTAGTCCAAAATGAATTAGTCGTTTCATCCATCTTTTTTGATCATGGCATTAAATCACTGGACTTCCCTGGTTTCACCTGGGGACACAGCTTGGAATTAATAATTTATATGGGTTACAAAGTGCCGGGCCATATAATCATTAAGTCTTATTACTGATGGATTTGATTTGTTTTTTAAATGAACTTTTTGCCCCGGTCTAAAAGTCACGCGGTTACAGTTGGCGAACCAAAAATTACCTGATCTGCCCACTGCATTTTTGATAGTGGTTTTTGACCGACTGAATATAACTGCACGATCAAACACGATCTTACATCGGATACCGGTTCCGTGAAACAGTGCGTCACTACTTCTGCCCTAGACAGTACTAAAAAAAGCTGTCCATTTCCAAAGCTGATCCAAAAGCACTTGAATTCACTGATCGGTCTGCAGTAGCGATGTGCCCTTATTCAACTCTTGAGGAATTACTTCACAACAGTAAAAAATTTAGTACAATCGCACTTGTTTAATGAAATAGGAAACCGCAAATTAGCCCTTTTGTAATGGGGAAAGATTAATTCACGTTTAATAGCAAACGGATCGGTGGCCTAGTAGTGGCAGGTTAAAGACGACTATCTGGCACAACGCAGATTGTTTTGGGCAAGGCTGTGTAGTCATGCTAATCACACACTTGTGGATGCTCTTCCCATTACTGCTTTGTGAACTTTATCTTGGGTTCCAAATAGCAATCGGAAGAGACAGCTTTGGAGCAGTTGTATCGTTTCTCTACACTGGCAATTTTGCAATTTACTTGTTCTCATTGGTTTAAGTAATACATACGGAAGTAATACATACATTCAGGCGCATGAAAGTCAAAATAACCAGAAAACATAATGTAGGTGGTAGATGGATTCCGTTTACCGTAATACCGTGATTTACTAAAGCACTACATGTTCACCGCCCGCACCCCAACACCATCGACGTTCATTCCGGCCATCTAATCAAACTCCCGCATGGTCTTACGGTGTTTTACCTATTGGTGAGTATCAGACGTAATGTGATTTGTGCTAGGTTGGATCTGTTGTGACAATCAAATCTTCTTTAGTTAGTCTGTTGGAGTTTTGTGAACTGTCGTTTGTTTCCCTAGACAGAAGAGATTTATGCTTGTGGTAGGCAGCTGCTCAACACGTTTGGACATTTTTCTCCCACTGAACTTATCCGTTTATTATTATCGGCGGCTAGTGAACGTTTCTGTCTTTTGGCTTAACAATCACCAATGAAAAATGGTACATGATTCATTCGACAAAACATTAATACACTAGTAATGACAACAACAATGCTTCGTTTGAGTTGTTTATTAAACAAAACTGCATATAGGTGAACGCTATGATATTAACGCTTGGTCAGGATGTTGAGCTTCCATCCGGTGGCCTGAATATATAATGAAAACTCTGGATATCTTCGACAGTTAAAAATCTCCTAGATCGAGATATGAACAGTGGTAGCGAAATTGGGAGCTTCAGTTAGACAGCGCACAGGTTCACCCCGTTGACAACCCGAAGACCTCCAATCGGGCACTGGGGTCAGCTTGATGAAACTGAGATCTTTCGTAGCGAAAACGAGTGCTCCACCACTGAGTTATCCTCACTCTCGTAAAGGGACGCGCTTCAGTCAAAATGTCTATCGTAAACTCGGTCCTACCACTGGTTACATCCAAGACAAAGAATACGCAAAATGTAGTCCATTTTCTACTCAGTAAATACATAGGTACTCGAAATAGAGCCAGTAAGCAAGTTTGGGTTTTGTACATGAGCAGCAATTTGAAAAGACAAGGTATGATCAAAAATCGGCAAAATCGGCATCAGTCGTCAGGAAGAAAATTAGTAATCGATGCGAGTGCACGCAAATCTATGAGGTTAGTGGATGTCGATGAACCAATTTTCATCTAACCATAATAATAACTGCTGCTACAATCGACGTGCAATCACAAAAAAACCCTCTCGTCCATAGCAATCCGAGTCCCAGTTGATCGGATTTGGGGAGAAGTAAAAAAACCGGTGGAGTACTTGCTTCAGGATAGTATCGTGAATGACTGACTGACTGACAGAATGAATGAATGAATGAGTGAGTGAATAAATGAATGAATGAATGAATGAATGAATGAATGAACGAATGAATGAATGAATGAATGAATGAATGAATGAATGAATGAATGAATGAATGAATGAATGAATG
>LUCM01001031.1:0-22135 GCA_008360955.1 Fasciolopsis buskii | reverse complement strand
TACAAAGAAGGCTTTGAAGACGATCCAGTTCGGCAACCGTAGAGATCCACTACTGACGATTTCTAATAAGAATGAAACAGCTATGCCGATCTTGTATAGTTTTCCAGTAGTGAGTTGAGCGGTAACATTGTATGATGAGTAGTTTCATGAACCCTGTAATTTCACGACACATTATGTATACATATATATATATACATTAAGCATACATATATCCACCATGCATCTGGTAGTAAGCCCTGATCACTATTTACCAAACAATTGGTTAAAAATAGGACAAAAATGTGAGTAGGGAGAGAGTGCGACCGAAAATATCCGTCTGGTGGTCCGAGTAAAATCTGGCCTGAACTGGACAACAAAATAATCAATGTGAACGAAATCGAAAGTCTATGGTTATTCCAGGCGATTAACTAGCCATAAAAGGAATGCAAAAGGGCGAACTGCGCCGGATGAGTGCACCGCTTTAACACAAAGTGTACACGAAACCCTTTGAGTAGGGGAAATGAACACTTCAAAATAAATATGTCGGATGGAAAGTAAATCGACGTAAAAAAGTCAACAAGCCCAAATTTGGAGTAATCGTTCAAATATCGGTCGGGCTAGATGAGGGCTGTAATAAGATTTCAGGAATTAGTGGCCTTTCTCCATGTACGAAGCTTTCGTTCTGCCGCTCTAACCGTTATAAAGCTACTTAGTCATTTTTTTGATTCAGCAGAAACTGTATTAATTGGTTGATCCTAACTGCGTCCACGGTGGTAGGCCACTGTTTGGAAGGCAAATACTGCAGCTAATGAGACTCGAAGCACCTTTCGGTATCTCCATACTTTAGGTATTCTTTGTGACTCAACTCTCAGATCGTGTCCGGAAACATAAAACCAACGAAAACAATCAACAGTAGAAATTCTTGTCCCTTCCAAAATGTTAATGATCGGGGAAATTTCCTCCAATAGATCCAATCCAGCTTAAAGAGTTCTATTTTGAAATTAACCACGTGCGACAACAAGCCGTTCCGTATTTAAGGAAACGTGAGAATCTTCGATCACCGCCTTTCCGAATGCGCTGAACACCACAACAACTGTCATTTTTTCATTATTTCTCTTCCTCTTATCCATTTCACCGTGTTGCTCTTCTATGATCCCCTTAAATTTTGTTCAAAAAGGAACGCAGCAAAGTGTACGTCGTGAACCAAGTCTCTCTTATGCCCGCTGATTTCCTCGTCGTACTAGCTTGTGATCACCACATTGCAAGTAGCAAAAAACATCCGTACCACTGAAACTGTCATCAGAAGCGCAGCGTGCTTATGGTTTGATGTATCTGTGATCCACTCATATACGTCAGTGATTTCGGGTATCCAATAAACACCTAATACGATGCTTCAACACCGTTTGGGATCATGTTGCCAGCAAAAACAGTACAATTGTGGAGGAATTTTACAGCAATCTCAATGATTAAGGGGTTTTTCCCATTTTCCCGCTGCTCAACGAATTTGTTTACATTAGGCATTCCTCTGCATCATTCGATGCTTTTTCAAACCGTCTGTATTTTGTATATCGTCTCGGCTACACAAATTCACAAATGCTATCAGTACTAGGGATTCCATTAGTATGCGTGCTATGATGAACGCAACCACGCGGGCACATGCCTACGTAAGAATACGGGAGGATTTGTTCATGCGCCGGGGCTGCCGCACAATCAGCAATGATCACTCTCTATGTTGCCCTGTTGATAGCAGCTTCCACAGTGCAACCAAAATCCAAATTCAAGCTATCTAAGACACTCTTACTTTCGTGTCCAAGACATGTAGCCTAGATTCTCTGTATGTTTTCAGACCAGTGGGATATCAATCAAGTTCATTTGAAATATGGCCAAGAAACTAACTGCTTAGTTCTACTTTTCATATCAGCACAGCTTTTCGAAAAGGTACTGATGAAATGGTTGATTCGACATGATTGTTTGTAATGAATTGCAAGCTAATTGTTTTTTCCCCAATAATTTTGCTTCAGAATGCGACATCGAAGTTTAATTTCGAAACTCACGGAGTTTGCAATGTTAAAAGAACAAAAAGCAGTTGCTTTTCGGTGACTGAAATAGCTGGGAACGAATCATCAAACGTATCATTGGATGGGCAATCAGGTGCAGTGGATCTATTAGGAAATGCTCTTAGCCAACAGCTATCGACCGCCATTATTAATTCTATAATTGTTACTATTAGTATCGTTTTTATCATAGAGTGTGTAGGCTGACAGGATTTTTTAATGACAGTTCAAATCTTTCGGATTCAATTCCTTCTTGTTGTTTAATATCGCTTTTTTCGGTTTGAAAGGAAAGATGTGTGCCACCGTATTCCATTTGGTTTTTATTAGCCAACTAAGAAAGATTAATAAATAACCCTAAATTTTTTCCGAAATCGTTTTTTGTTCTTTCTCACCTTCCATTTGTTTTGTACCGATCCTGTCGTCTATACTGGAGCCTAACAGTCTATTGATTACTGTTTCAGTGAATTAGCTTTTCGCCGAAAAACCACTCATTTTGGCAAATGAAAAGTCAGGAAAATGGGGACATATTTCTGTGAAATCCGACCCAGTTATGATGTAGTGCAATGGTTTACAACGGAATCCAAACAAACAGAGAATCAACCGACTAAGGCATGCATGTCAAACGTCTGACTGTAGGTAAGTAACTTTCTTCTTTACTTTTTCCTTGACCTCATTTATCAGTTCCAGTTCCGCTACGGTTGGTCATAGCAACCACATGGAACTACCCAGCCGGCTGTCAGTCTTCGATTTTCCACTGAAAAGACGTAGACGTCTAGTGTTTGGGTTCAGTTTCCTGAATTAGGTACAAGTGAGTAGACAGCACAAATCATTTCCGCCCAATCGGGACTACGGTTGAGTTTTTTTGGGACGTTATGTCATTCTCGACAATTCTACGTCTTCGGATCGTACCTCCCGGTTCCCACTGATTGTCTGCTACCACGTCTTGTTCGTTTTATGATAGGTTTCTATCTAAGTACAGAGAAATAAATTTATTGAAAAGGTGACGAAAGGAAACACTAATCCTGACAATCAGTTGCATTACTTTCTGTCGATTTATCATGAAAAATAACTGATCACCACTCAAAATCGGGAATGTTTTTTATGCCTGAGACATCTAGTCTAATGGGGCTTGGAGAATGTGTGCGTGTGTGTGTGTGTGTATTAGAGGTGGGAAGTCTGTCCAAAACAGCATTTGAAACTAGCATCAATCACTTCCCACAGCCAAACTAAAAATAACTTGGGTCTACTTAAAACAAAAGCTGCTTTTTTGTTCCGCCCGCGTCTGACACAATACAAAGTTGACAAAGACCCGGAGTGAAACCGGGACGTTGACAATACTGAGGATAAAACGAACACTGCATCAGTTAGCCTTGAGAAACTTTTCCGGCTATTCATCTTCATCGTTCACCCGACTCACGTAACAAGACAAAAGAGAATGAATCTGGACGAGGAACAGAGTCAGCCAGACTAAATTGTTCAAGCCCAAAAGTCGAGTACATCTGTTTGAAAGTACGAACTACCAGTGAATGTAGTATGCTCATGCGGGTACGAGAATAACTTTGTACGTGTTTCAGCCATCTGCGAATTACACAGACTGTAATCGTTCACACGCATCATAATAGCAGAGCTCGAAAAGTTCGGGATCATGTTTTCACTTCATTTTCATCAACACTTCATAGATTACGAAGTAAATGTCTGTGCATTTTGAATCTATAACTCGTAGCCGAAAATAGGTTGCACTCAAAGTTTTAATTTTGGAAAACTCACTGCGTTGTCGCTCCAATCGTGTATTCTCTAACAAAAAACAAAATCGGCACTTCTGTGTAAACTGTCGGTCAATTGCACATGCGTGCTTTGATAAAATCACCGGACACGGTTACCACAATGCCGAGAAGATACGAGGACGTTCAAAATGAGCGTAGAAATTAATGCACCTTGTGCAACTGCATCGTTGTTTCATCCGACCTACTTGGACATACTAGAAGAGATTAGCCATTAAGTTCCAACTGAGATTTGTACTAGGAGGAGTGGACGATTGTCACTCGAACGAGTATGTTTGCTACTAGGTTGTATGGACTAAATTTCAACGGGTTATTAGTTGTTGACATTAAATGGTACAGCATTTTCCCGTCATCTCCCGTATGCAAGATATCGGAACGGTTCCTGCACTGCAATCAGCCCCTATGGAGATGGTATTCATTGTAAGAGCACCAAACAATCAAGAGCATGACCAATATCCGTCAAAGTTTGACTACTTTACAAATGCAAGCAGTGATTGCTTCATTTTCTCACGAAATTCTATTATAATGATCCAGAAATTTGGAATGGAACCAAATTGGCCCGGAAAGTGTTTAACGGATTTTATGACGGTTTTGTCGGTCTGTCTGGTTGCCACTGTGTAATGCTGATAATGCAGTACAGCCCATTCTTTCAACAGGGAGAGACTATGTGCAAGTGCGTGTGTGTTTGCCAGCACGGATGCATTCAGAACGATCGATTCCACGGCCGGAGTTCATGCAGGCATCAACATGTGAGAAGAATTGGTAAACAGTCAAGATACACTCTAGGTGCACAGATTGGCCAGTCCACTCACTCACTTTCTCTCTGCCTCATATATATTATGCATGCATAGGCATACATGCACACACACACACACACACACACAGTACCCCGTGGTTCACACGGCAGCAAAAGCTTGAAGTATGCCCAGTCCCTCCCGGGGGTGGGACTGCCAGTAGGCGGACTATGAATTGTTTATGAAAGAAGAAATTTACAGTAGCGTTTGTGAACAAAACGTGCGTGTTAAAACTCATGCAGGTTTAGCTGTTCGTTAGTAATAAAACGACACCTAGATTCGATTGCTGATTGACTTTCCTGATGGTCATGGTAGTCAATCAACAATGACGGTATTTGGAGCGTGAAATACGCTCGCTTTTTGTCCTGCCAACTACATACTCCATCCAACGATAGGTTATTCATCCATCCGGGCTGAAAGCAAACTGTTGGCATCACTTTATTCACGTGGAAAGGCATCTTCCTAGTACATAAAGTGTGCATAATTCCGACAACTGAAGCCGAGTAATTTGTTCATGTTCTATCATCTGTTTGTTCTGAAGGTGCGCCTGAAATCCACTCATCTTTTATCGTTTTACTTCCTTTATTAGTGAAGTTACAACTTTCCAGGAAGGGGACGCGGCCAACAAATGGCTGCCAAATGAGGAAATCGACCACCCACGGGAGGACTCGAACCTGCAACCTTCACGTCTAAACGACACTACCTCATCCGTTTGATCGCCGCAGGTCGGTGTTCAGACTATGGACGAAAACCAATTTGATCACAAAGTCCTAGCATGCAAAAATAATGCACCAGGTCGAGTGCTTGTAAGCTTTCGGTAAACTTACGCAATTGCAATTAGATCGAAAAGTTCACTTTGCTCGTCACAAGTGGTAATATAAATGTCAAATTTTAATCGGATTGTGGCACAGTACATGAGTCTGCCAACGGGGAAGACTATCGGTTTATCTACAGCAGTTTTTTCAGTTACCTCCCGTCGACTGATTCGGTCCGGTTGATTGAATGATGTGTAAACACCCACCACTTGGACCTATTCAAGCGGATGACTATATGCACTCACCTGTTGACTTCGTAATTCCCCGAGAATTTCGAATACATGCATTGGTTTTAAGTTTCGAGGTTCGTTGACTTACACCGTGTTTGCCTTCACTACTCCGGCACGGAGGACCGATAATTTAATACTAAGCGAGATAAACTGTCCCATTTATTCCAGTCTTTTAAGTACTGCCATAACGACACTGGCAGAGATTTGTGGTTGTCAACATCAGTGTTGCAGACAGAGAACACGACGAGTTATCGTCTTCTTGGCCGTCGGTAATCTTGTCTGAAGTACTGATGCTGACAACTATCAAATCCTGTACAACACATGGAATCGCGTAACAATTCTCCGATTGACTAAGAAACTATTTCGGACACGTTACAGCAAACAACAAAAATAAATTCAGTGTCAAGATAACAACTTTATATTGGTCATATCCCTCCTCCAAAAATACAGCAGGCAAATAAACGAAGTTATTCGTGAGTTGGTTGATCGAATTGATTGTTTGTTAGAGATTTTATATAACAGTGAGCTGGATCAAAAATTCAGGTCAACGGTTTGTTTAGTTGTCTTCGACGCTTGACATCAGGCAATCCATGCTTTCGCCTGGGGGCAAGCCGTGAGTTGCATATTTCCTTACAAGGCAAAACCAAAACCAAACCCGAAATATGAGTGTCGATCCTGTCACCGTTTTAAAATGCAAAGGTGAAGATGATGAGAAACGAGGGACAGAGTGGAACTGCGGTGAGACTCTGGCCATCCACCAAACTGACGTCGTTTATGCTGGGGTCATGTGGCCATGCTGACTACCCGAATGCAGCAGACAGAAAACATTGAATTAACAGTAACTTCCGTTCTGTGATCAGAAAGTAGTGTAAATCTGCAGTTGCTACTCTCACGTAAGCAACTTTATACCGATTTCATCACCACAGGAATCCACACATACATCTCAATCTTTCAGCATATTTAATCAATTTGTCCCCTGATTTTTGTCCAACAGACTGTCATACGTCTTCTCATGTGCATTAGTAGCACATGTGTAGAGTGCATGGAATGCCGCTCAACTGAGACTATTTCTCCTTGAACCACACCACTTCGATTGACTTTGCAATTCTACTTTACCGTCAGCCAGATCAACTCAGCAAATACATAGATAGATATCACCAATCAGTTACATGATCATCAATTGTGGATTGCATAGTTGCTAGCCCTGACGTGCAGAACTCACCGTGGAATAAACAAATCAGTTCAAGCAAACCTCAATCGGAAATACTGAGTGCTGTTTGCCTCCTTCTCTCACCCTTTTCCCACACACCTAACCACTCTCTTTCTCTTCGTCCTATCTGGTATCAGCTACTCAGCTAAGATTACAATGCACCACTTTGAGAGTAACCCATTTGTGAAGACGTGCCCCCTACTGTCTTGACCATACAATTATAAAGTCATATCCAATCCCAGTCCGAAACGATCCAAGCATTCCAAATGGACCACATTGCGTTTATCATTGGAACCGGGACCAGAAACGCGAATACGGTTCACAAGTAGATGCGCAATTCCGATGAACTTCGTTCGTTCATCACGTTGCTATCATGACCTTGGACCAGTTGATCAACCGTGGGTCGCCTCTAATGATCGATCAAGTTGGCTAAATGTGTACGAACAAACTGACATTTGATTAGTGAATTGTAATGATGGATTTTAGAACTCAACTAGTAGTATCACACAATTCAGTCTGTCTTTCTCTAGTCAACCTCGACATGATATCATTGTTTTGTTAAATCACATTTATATCTATTGGATTTTTTTACGACTTTGCATGAACGTTTCAGCATAGCGCTGAACCAGACAAACTTTATCCAGCACTTGGGGTGAGAGAGTGATTTTGACCAAGCAGTCAGTCTTTCAGTCAGATTTGCCGAAACCTTTTAGAAAAAATTAACTCATTCTTAGTGCATCAAATTTCGTTGAATTCATCTCTAACCCTGATGCTGTTGTCTAACGTAAACTAGGCAATCATTCGGCATGGGACATAAGCAATTAAACAAACAATCAAACTATCTGGAGGAGCTAACTCAATTTTTGTTATAAACACATGCTACAACATATGCTACAAATTCCACCCAGAAAGTGCTCTGGTAAGTCCATAACCCTAGTAAAATCTGCCTTGCGATGTGATAAGTTATTTTTCATGTTGCACGAGGGGACTCGTGCGAATGGGTGAACAGTATGTACTCTCAATGACTCTGCTGGCATCGAAACACGAGAGAACTCCGGATTGGATAAGGGTACTTGCAACTGTTATCGCAGTTGCGATAATTGCCGATAATTTCGGTTCCGTTTTGTGGACTCCACCCGCATGACCCAGATGAGAATTGGAAAAATCCTTTCGGTTATTCGGTTGAATAAGTTAGCGGAGGGGGTGGCAATGAACATGCCTGCCTGTTCAGCGAGTCTCAAATGGAATTAATCGACATGTGTGCAGCTAACGACTAGCTGGATTTGTCGTGCTTCAGCCATATTCACATACACGTGCACACACACACACACACACAAACTTGTGGCCAGGACACCGTCAGTATTTGTCATTCGTGCTCGTGAAAAAATCCCATTGACGAGTTCGCACGAAATTTTCATTCCTCCTAGAGACCAACGGAAGTCAGCAACCTGTTGTTCTGCCTCGAGCATTCACTAAACAATAACTATCAGATGCGGTTGTTCCGAGTCATTCTAGTGAATATGTTTCCCAATTTTATCCGGATAGAATATGCTATGGAACATTTCAAAACCATTGTCTATTGACCATAACTGATGCGGTTTATTTAAAGTCACGTATGTACGGAATTTTTCTATGCTAATCAAAGATTACTCTAGAAGCTCATTTGTATGATCTTGTACGGAACTACTAAAATAAGTGAACAAGTATGGTGTTGAATGGACAATCACCGCGGAGAAATTTTCTCCACCAATCAGCAAGCGACGCATTCTACTAACAACGAAAAGAAACCAGTATTTGTTGGTATTTGCCTATGGACAAAAATGACTAGAAACAGGCTGACTGAGTGGAACAAATGAATCCGTCTACCGCAATATGTGTGGATATTAAATACAGCAGCAGCCAAGCGTCTGCCTCTTCCGGGTTCGGTAATCACACTCAACAGTGGACAACTAACAGATCACCTACTCTTATGGTGACACGCATCGACACTCTGCTTTCTCTCTCTCCCTCTGGGTTTTGAGTTCATGTATGCATTGTTTGATCTATTTTCTGTCCAGGCAACCAGGTTGGCCTCTGAGACAAATGACAAGGAGCCACGGAAGAGGTTATAGTCTACATTTTTGGTCATGTTCTAGATCCAACCAGAGCATTGTCAGTTTGATATTTCACAATCCTGAATCATTTCTTCAGATGGTGGAAAGATATGAAAATGTTGGAATACACACGACAACCCAAATGATAAAGCTCCGTGAGAGGATGAGGTGTCTGGAACAATCCACGCAGGTATTGTGTTGGAGATAAACCCACACACCACCATCGAGGACGATGCCCCAGAAACAGTGGAAGCAACGGTGCTAGAGGTGATGATCTGAATTTAACGGGTGTTGATAGAAATAAGATTCCACTTTATCGAATCTAGAAGCTCACGGACAAAGATTTTTTGAGTCAAAGGCGGAATTTCTGCACATGGAAATGAAGCTTAGCAGGTCCATCTACTCAGTATGACGGTGAAATCAGTTCCGCATTCAGAAGCATGCCTGCTGACTGAATGCATGTGAAAACCACCAATCTGATTTTCCAAATAGCTTTTTTCACTTTCCTACACCCTTGTTGTTTGCTCTACTAATGATGTGATTAGGCATGCCATTTTCAGGAACAAGTTTGCAGCCAATTGAAGACCGTCAACTGAGCTATTGAACCGGTAGAGGGAAAATTCCATTCTTCCGCATTCCGGCTGAATGGCTGCAATTTTGACCTTTTGGCCGTAACCATTTTCACCGAATCATTGGAGTCGTGTGTTCTCACGTGTGCGAAAACAAATTCTATTTATATTCCGTATCTTTACTTTCGGTGGTCATGGTGGTTAGGAATGGCAGTACTTTCTGTCATTTGGACTTGGAGTCCACAAGATTTCCCCACAAAATATTTTCAGACACGAAATATTACGGCTGAATGGTGCAGTTAGTAGTGTTCTCAAATTCCAACTTTTTTTTCTGGCAGACTCATCTAACTTCTTTATTCACTGTCTTACGTTTCGAATTTCGGTTTGACAGGATTGGTAAAACTACGGAAAGTCAGGCTGGTGTACGGCCACACCGAACGATATTCGGACATGTTACCTGAGGATCACGGGATGAGCTGCCCAAAGCATATCAACGAATAGTGTCTATCGTGGTGAACGTTTTACAACTTTGGAGGCCAGTTGATAGAGTACATGCAATACAAAAATGGGATTGTGCCCATGTATGTGTACATTCTAATCCTGCCGATATTGAAGGCCTTACACGATTAGATTAGTTCGACATTTTTCTTGCTTATGCTTACGCCTTATTGCTAACTGAGGTTGTTTTTTCCAACTGACGGTGCTATGCTGCAGGAATCATGAGCAGAACACATTAGTCTAATATTGGCGTTTATATGACTAAATGTGAGCGATGGGCCTGATTGCTACCACATTTGATCTCTTTGAGTCCTAGTCAGAATCTTCGTGATTTTAATATTCAAGCTTTTGATTACCAGTATGGGATGGGGTTCTTGATGAACTCCTAGACCGAAAGCCTAATAGAGGCGAACTTCAAATGAACTCCGATGAACTACGGATGAACTCACACACACCATCGCAAGTCTCTAAAATTTTGTCAAAAGAACATGATACCATTAGGTTAGCCAGCAAGTTGGTTACGAGTAATGCACTAACAAAACAAATTATGATGCAATTTTGATACAGATACACACATAGAGCTTAAAGGATATGTGACGGATATTTAATCCTATCCACAACGGAGGTGGCATTACCGGTGGCCGGGTTGTGTCACTGAGGCAACAAACGAATGGTTCCTACTGCATGTTCCATGTTCTTCATTGGTATGAAAAGTCCTGTTTGGAAAATAAAATCAGCTAAAAGTTGTTACATGATGACCAAGGAGCTACTAAATAACGGCAAACTCTGTGAAAGTAGGGGAAAACTGTGGAAACATTGTAATAGAGAAAAGTATACATATATTTAAAAAAATCTGCATTTTGTCACAACAATTTATGGCAAATTGTAGTCGTTTACTCCCAACTGTTCGGTCCTTTTTCCCAGTTTAACTGCTGGCATTTTTCATTACTTTTTTCTACCACCGATCCTTCATATCCAGCCCACTTTTTGCTTGTGTATAAAGTACAACAAACGTGGATTTTCGAATAGCACATAATACTGAACACGATTCCTTTTGGTGAATCAGAACAAAGCCATTCGATCCCATTAAATACGACGAATACCAGCTGGGAATGAAAAAGAAGATGACAATCGTCATACCTGATGTGACATAACGATGTCATTTTGAACTATGCAAATTGTACTCAGTGAAAACAAAAATTTCACCGCGCTGTTCATCAACCTGTTTCTTATCTGTTTACTCCGATTCATTTCTGGCAACTATGAAACTCACTCCAGCCGGTTCTTGTTTTGGGCCACAGCCCTGTTCACTTGAGGATGTGATAATAATGTTTAAAGGGATGATAGAGTACTGGAAGACATTGAAACAGACAATAACATTTCAAGCGCAATCAGTCCACGTACATGGACACATGAGTGGTCACCTAAAGTATCTCGCCATTTGATGACCAGAACTCTTGAAACCATTTCAAGGGGTCTAACTAACATTTTCGTTTATATGTGCAATTTCCGTGGGCTGACCATTGTGATTCATCTCCTAACGGCTAGGCAGCCGATCCATGTTGGAATGTGTATGATATGCCACGTTCAGTCTGGACTTTCAAGTTTAGTACCAACTCCAGAAAGTGTTATCTGCTTCTCACTTTTAGAATTCATTTCTCTGACCGCACAGATGATAGCAGATATATGAAAAACAAGATAGCCGAAGATGAAAATAGATCCAAGCTGACACGTAATAAGGTGTTAAATGCGACTGCGGTATCTGGTTCTCTTCAATTATTGCAAAGATTCTTCCCATGAAATAATTCACCATGTGATATCATCGCTCAATTCACCATTAGGAAACCATGGAAGCACTGTACTGCTGTTTCAGTCGTGTAACAAGGAATCATCAGCAGTGCATATCCACCGCGCCCGAACTGGGATGCGAACCCGAGACGAATGACTTTGAGTCGAACGCCTTAGCCATTACGCTACCGGGCAGGCTCTCGACGGCTTGCTGAACTTCAGCACATGATGTTGCACCTATCCGTCACTGATTTGCAAGGTTGAAGATGTGCAATGCTTCCATGGTGGCGAGTGGAGCGTTGATATCACTTGGTGCATTATTTCATAAACATGATCTCCTGCTGCTAACACCTAGTACTGCTAAGATGTTTTGGTTACTTATTAATCACCTTAACTCCCGATTTGATTTACACAGTTCAAACTCCCTCCACCAGAGTGAATGACTCGGCGAATTCAAATGTCCTGATGACCGTTTGGTTTAGATTCTCGAAAACTCAAAAAATAACCTTAACGTTAAGATAAGCGATAACTGTTTTTTTTGTTCTTTAATGGGGCTGGATTCGTATACTAACAATAAACCAAGCCTAACGCAAAATTCGTTGTTCTAGGCCAGATTCGAACCCCGGTGTGGAAATCAACCTCGCTTTTATACGATGTACGTGGTCTACTCGAGCGGAGAAGCATACAATGGAACATTTTACAGATAAATCAGAATGATGAATAGTTTGAACTGCGTAGTCAAATATAATGGACCACAACTGATCCTGTAATTTGATTGGTCATTCCCCTCATCGCCCACTCTCGCACACCTATCGAAGTTTCTCGGTGAATCATCCAGCACCCAACAACCTGGAGTCACGATCACGTCTGGTTAAAAAAAGCAGATGGCAGATTTTTGTGAATGTGGATGAGATTTTTTGTTTCGTTTCCCTTTTTCACGAGTTTCTAACCCAGCCAGGTACAAAACTGCCGCTTTTCAACTAGCGACACCACATATGGTGTGTTATAAGATAATAGCTTCGGAGGTCGCATGCCGTTCATGCAAATGCTGAAAATCCCATTAAATTGTGATTATTACTATCTTTTGTAGATAACCACACAAACCGAAATGAGAATGGTAGAATGAAAAAATGCCAGTGGATTATCAATATGTCTGAATAAACTGATAAGCTTTGTCCTCAGTTCTGGTCACATCCCTTAGGTAGGTTTTAGTTGTACTAGCAACCTGGAGACCAAAAGTGACGATTCAGTTGCGATGCCGTTCAGCCGGTTAATACACATTGGCTCCAGTTGCTGTTGCACAGTTATTCGAACATCTGTCACAACAATGCAACAAGAACGACCACAATAAAAACTAATCTTCGTGAGATTCCCAGTCACAATTTCCCCCGAAGAGGGGAGAAAAACAAGTCCGTTTTCTACGGTCACTGATGCACCGGGTTCTTACCATCTTTCACCCTGTCCTGATTTTCGTATACGGTCATTTTGTGGCATACGATTACACTTGGGGGCCACTATGACAGTTAACAAAAAAAGTTGGTAGCATATGGTTTTCACTCACACAGCAGAATCTACCAACCAGTGACCGGTTGGTCTATTTGTTCCACGGTTCGTTTTGTGTTAGGCGGAAACTCAACCAAGCAGGAAATTTCGTGACCGGATTTCTGTTACAAGCACCCCAAGGGCAAATGCCACGAGTCTAATGGAGTTTTCGCGCAAGTGGGGGATATGAGTTGCACAGGGCAACACAAGAGTACAACTTGTGACAAATACGACGGACAAGTTACTTCCTTGTTGCCATGCCGACTGTTATGTTGGACACACCGCATGTGGTAGAGCAATATAATGAGTCCTTGTAACGCTTGTGACCTATAGTTGAGCACAAAGCAAAATACGAGAAACTACTAAACCTTCCTTAAAGATGGCAATTATTGTTTATAGGCTTTGCCGGTGAAACAAACATTCCAGATGGTAAAGAATAACACTACTCCCCGGAAGAGTTACGTGCCCAGCAACGTGTGCAGTACATCTTGTCTGGTTCATCCAATTTATTCTAGTGACAGTAACCGAAAGTCCAGTTTGACTAAGTTCCTTTTCTGTATCCGTTAAAAATGCTCAGTCCTCCTGTGGATAACACAAAGGTATATGGATTTGGCATTCACCTTGGGTTGCATTTAAAATGTCAGGGGAATTCTTTGATCGTTCTGTCAATTTCTGTTCGCCTTCGGTTATTTTTGATCGGAATTTGCCTTTTTTCCTTTATTCAAGTCAAATGCGACGGCAACTATTAGTCAGTCATCATCAAGCACCCCGGGCGGACTGGTTCCTAGTTCGAATCTAATCTCTACCGCTCATAGTTGTGTTAAGCAACCTTCAAAAGACTTGTACCCTCCAATCGCGCCCAAACACACGCAGACACATACAAGTTTTAAGAAATACGGGAAGCAAAAATCTGTTTTCATTGGTAATGTTATAGTACAAATGACCAAATACCATGGTGCGATTTCGTTTATGGATGTACGGATAACAATTATCCAACCATGTGATTTTAATTCCTGTCCACTTGGACAGAAAACAAGTTTACAATGGAATAGCGAATTTATTGTCCCGATTCCGGGCATCTGACTAACACGAGGTTGTGCACGAAGTGGTCCTTAGGTTTTCAGCCCTCTCGGAAATAGCCTGAAGTTGTAGACTCTTTAGCGATATTTTATTGCGCCCAAGAGACTGGTGTGTTGAATTACCTAAAGTATGACCATAGATTTCTTTTTCTTTTGTTCACTGTTTGTGAGCGGCTAGCTAACAAACAGATTGCGCTTTTGTTTCATTTTGTTCACGAGGATCAAAATGTTCCGAATTGTTTTTGTTTGCTTTCTATGCAGACTCGACAGCGCACGGCTGTATTTCACCGCTAGACCCTCTAAATATATATACATATGCATATATATATATATATATATATATGGTGGAACCAATACCTAGGCAAACAAGAGTATACGGTAGTTGTCAGTGCGACGATTTTCTGGTCAAGTCAATAAATCTACTCCTGCAAGCGCATATCTTGCCTGTTTAGAGTTCCATTCCAGACGAATCTCGACAACATCTTAGATGATACTCTTGATGATCTTATTAAAATGATCTCCAGGGGACGCCGCGCATGGTCGCCAGTTGGAAATACTAAGTCCGCTGTTTTTCAAAACATCTCTGTATATTATATTGGGCATTAATGTAAATGTACAACTATATACTGTCAGTACTGTCTGGATGAGTGAACAGAGTTCCCCCGGAAGCACACGGTCGGTTTTGCGGTTATTATTGCTCGTCAGGTATGCGTGCTAGGCACTCCCTTGTCCAAACATTCTTACTGCTGTACACTCCAGATTTGTGTCTCGCCAGGATCTAATTCGTTTCAGCGCGCAAGCCTTTGTGTTATCTCTGAACAGTGACTACTGAATCATGCACTTCTTAATGAAAAATAACAGTTGACTGATGCACAAAAGTATCCGACCAGAGCCAGAAACCAGCATTTTATAGGGCATGGATGCAAAGTTAAGGATACAAATGGTGGCTATCATTGGTTAGAGTTGAACACAATATGCCGTCACCTGACTGGTTGGCAGGGTGGCATGAAAGATGGACGGTAAGCTATTAGTTCGTGGTCGAATTGTACGACGAGATGCTTGGTTCATGAATCCTCACGTGGACACCATTGGTCAGTGCAAACAAAGCACTTGTCGGTGGGCCGAAAGAATTATCCTCCCCACGTTGCTGCCCAGGCTACTTTGAGTGAGATTTTCGATTTTCTGACATATATAGACCTACAAGTGCTGACGCGGCCTGATAATAGATGGCCTATTGGTTTAAACTTATGCTTGTTAATTGCGAATGCCAGCTTTTCATGTATTTCGAGGTAATCTCATTTTATGGATCTGAAGCTTACTGGAATGTGTTCAATTTGTGTCTGTATTCGTACGGACTTTTGTGGATGCAGATGACCGCATTTCAGACAAAAATGAATGTATTCACCACTGCTTCAAAACCCAAAATAAAAAATCACCACAAAAAGGGTGCACATGTTAATGGAGATTTTTGAGCAAAGTTAGTTACGACCTGCTTCGGGTTGATGAAAATTCGGGTTAGGTCGTCAAAAGCAGATTTCCAATAGACATTCATGTTGTAGGACATGGATCAGCTGGTAGAATTTTTCAAGATGCGAAAGTTCCACTTAGAAAAATTATTATATGAAGGACGAGAAGGTTGCGAAAGAATCTATGCAAATTCTCCTTGCTCACAGACGCATGTTACACAGTTTTCTGGGTGGTTCCTTCAGCGACATGAAAGTTACATGATTGATAACCGGACATTGTCAAAAGATTCAGAGATCTTCCTTCAATAAACCAGGAAAAACTGACAGCTAAATAATGGGAACTGAGGAGAAAACACATCGGTGGACAAAATATGGGAATAGTGCTTCGGTTAATTTGGGATGGCCTCGGTCTTTTCATGTAGAAAGATAGTTTGCTAAGGTCCTTAACACAATTAGAAGTGGGTTCTGGCCGCATTAAGCTTTTGTCCATTGTGTTCCCTAAGTATTTAACGGTATTTAATTTGTCTTGATGAAAAATGTCAGACGGGTTAGAAGACCGAAATAATTTGACAAATTCAGGTTTAAGCTGATAACCAACGTAAAATCGTGGATGAGGCTTAATTTGGAGAATTGGAGGGTGTTCTCAGCTCCAGGTGTAGGCCGACACAGATAAATTGGAATAGCTGACCAAAGTTATTCTTTGATAGACCGCGAACGTATGCTGAAGACAAATAAGGAAAAAAGGATAGCTTTTTGAAGGAATGCAAAATTACTTAGCAACGGTGTGGATATTTTTGGCCCACACTAGTACACTAAGTTCTGATATTAAAGTTATTTGATAGTCATGCTAGTAGGTGCTTGGGTCAACCGAACTCTTCCAGTAATGAACCGCGGAACAGAGGTAGAACGGAAAAGAAAAATTTTAGAAAACACATCGGATGGAAGTTGGGGGTCTATCCAGGGGTTTCGACAATATGATTTCCCGGAGAAACGAAAGCATCCAGAGTGGACCTATTTGGTTCGTAGCGGAACTGAAGATGACCGGGCATACTAACAAAGGAAGTTAAGAGTAAGACTGATAATGTTAAAACTTTAGCGCTGGACTCTCTAGGCTTGGAGATGGGAACAATGGTAACGGACCTTCAACAGTCAGAAATGGATTATGTGAATAAAGTTATGGTAACAGGAGAAATAAGTTCACCCGTCAGAGGGGTTGCACTTCATTTCGGAAGTAGTGCAGATAGACAATCGGGGTTTAGACCTGTGGTTATTTTGGTCGAACGGAGAATTTCGGACACTTCTTTCGTAGAAAAGGGTGTTACGCTAGCATATTCATCTGGGACCCAGGAAACTGCAAACTCATTGGGCAGAAAAATGCTCGATTGCCACTTTTCATATTCGTAGCTCACGAGAGTCACTTGCTCCCCCAGGCAACAGCTGAACTTCTTGTCACAGACGTTGGCTATTGCGGCTGATTAGTAGTAACTGGTTGGTGTACGATGGGCCGATTTATTTTATTTACTAATTAATCAACAGTCTGCCTGGGAATCCCGTGATTTGTCGAAATGTTCCTCTCGTCTCCTCCACACTATAAACGTTGACGAAACATGACGGCCGTTACAGAAGAAAAGCGCCTCTGTCGGAAATAAATATCGGAAAGCATAATGGGTACATCTGTGAAAAGTCTAGGGTTAGAAAATAAATGAAAACCCATGGTTTTGTATAGAAAAAGCGTTCTTAGGCAAAAAAAATAATGCTTTCTCGAATAGAATTGCTTAGTCTGAAGGAGCGGAAAACCGTCCAGGAATAAATCCTGGGCTTCGAACTTGATCACTGGCTGAGATTGGAATACGTAATTTAAAGGGAATTACTCATTAGTGATTGGTAATAATTCCATCCAAATTAGATTCATCAGTGGTCAGGGAGAATCGATGGATCGGTGAAATCAAACATTGTGGTGGATAAGACCAAAATATAACCATAGTTTTCCAGGCGTTAAAAATCTCTCCATGAATATGCCGTCAGCAAAGTGACACTCACCAGTCGTTTAACCCAGAGGCAAATGCTTTGTTGATGTTAACCAATGACAGGTTCGCATGTTTCATACGGCTGTGCTGCATTTATCCATGAGCAAATTGTTTCATTCGGACATCAAGTTCCCACCTATTAATGACTACTATCATGCGGCCTAGCGTCCTCAAGATTGAATGCAAAGACCTGTAAGGATTTGTGCACGTTAGATATTAAAAAGGAGAGTTCGTACAAACGGGTCATTCTCACAGGCCAAATAAGTCAACTATTCCTTAGAAATCGTTCTTTTTTCGTTATACCAGCCACAAATGTGCCTCTGTGCAAAAGCCAGAATTCCGTACGTCAGATATTGACTGAACGAAGTAAAACACCCATTTTTTCTACTACACAGCATCACAATCAAGCATTGATCACTAAACATAAATTTTAAGTGATTTGGCATAGGATCAAAAATGCTCAGTTGGCGCCGGTTGAAACGGGTTCGACAATACGTGCGTAGGTGCCCAGGAAACATCGAAATGCCAAGACAATGTTGTAAAGTGGACCAATGAAGAACCGTGTAGGAATCCAGCATTTCTGCTTGAACAATCGGGAAAACCTATGCACCCACCGGAGTAGGAATGTGTCCATTTCAAGGTCACGTACAAATATCCGTGGCGTGGACAAAGATTCGTCAGTATCGCGGACACTGAATCTATGATAGCTTAATCTCTAAGCCGAGCAACCTATGATATATTTTGATTGGTATAATGCTAACAACATAAATTTGCTGTCCGAAGCAGTTCACCAAAGTTGTGACTACCGTGAATGGTCTTTCCCGAGGCAAGCTTTATAACCAAAAATTAAAGGAATAAAAGCAACGCAAGGCGCATCGATCTATCGAGAAGTCCTCATTCGTCGTTTGGTCCCAAGCTTGGGTGCGTTTTAGAAATTATCAACTCGACAGTGTGTTGTTAAACAATCGAATTGTTCCCATGCCCATCGTGCTTATCCTTGAGGCCGAAAACTGTCATGACATGAGACAGGTGAAATGCAAAACGTAATCGTCTAGCTAACGAGTAAACACACTTTTCGGAATCTCTGATCGCGTCTGATGTCCGATGTTCGCACTTTGAAGTCCTAGATTTCCGGTTATCTCGTTTCCTTATTGTCTGTGACGCTATTTAAAGATATATCAGTAGAGATAAGGCCTTTTTATTGGTTGTTGCAAGTAGACAGTTCGGGAATCACTCTAATGTTTTAGGGGTGACCAATAATCCCGGTGTTATCCATGTGACCTCACATTATCACTCGTGTCTGTAAGCTGTAATCTGCCTTATCAGGAATGTGGCAAGTAAGCGAAACGGCCAAATGCAAAGATCACGCGGCATGACCAAACCTGAACCTAAACGAAGACAAGGAAAAGTCAGCAGAAAATCGATAGATTGAGTGATGGTTCAAACAGCTGAATGCTTCAGTACTACTGTACACATTAGGCTACTGAGCACCAGTCGATCATTATCTGATTGGAAAAAATCTTGATCGAGTGCCTAATGCGCTTTCAACAACTGCATCCGCATTAGGTAGGTCAAACTAGTCAACGATGCCAAACATTTTGATTTTTCTCTTCTAAACAACAGTAACAAAATGGTTCACATGGAGATTCGGAGCTATTAAAACTGAAAAGTGATGGGGTGTGACACGATTTGAAAGCGAGACATTCACCAGTCAAAAATGTGTACTGCTGACCACGTGACCATGATCAATGAAACAGCCAGTATAGGGTTTTTATTACATAGGTCGGAAAATGTCTCAAACTTTGGGAAGTCATCACAAAACGAAGGCCTTGAGCAATTTTTGAAGTTTACGGCGCAATTCTAGGACTTTCCTCGCTTTCCTCTAACTGCATGTGTGGCATCGATGCTTGATATCAATTAGACCATTCTTTCATCTGATGACTTGTTTTGCGATCTGGATGCAGACCTATGACCCGGTGTCTCAGTATACTGTCATTATCGATCGATTGAGGTCTATTCGTTGCACTCTATTCAATGACAACACTATGTAGGCCACGGTACCAAGTAGGACAAAGAATTGTGAACATGATAGATGTTATTGTTGCAGAACGAGAAGTAAACAGGTTAACCGTTTTGGCCAGAACTTAGCCGAAAATAAACTGTGATTAGTGTCATCACTGTCTGAGTTGAGACTGAAAGTGGCTATTAGAACGGAAATGCTAAGATCAACAAAGTTCGCTAGGTAAATAGGCTACGCCTGTTGCAGCCCATCGTTTGGCAACTCCAAAGTGTCCAGTGACAGGATTAAGGAGCAGCTGTGCCCATCCACGTAGATATTAGTCCTCCATCGGAACTCCTGGTTATCAGAAAAATACGCTTTCTGAAAAGATAAGTGAACCGAATGGACAGTCTTAGTCCCTCTTCAAGGAAGTTGGAGAAGTGTTGAAGCAAAAGTTGACAAAATTGTTCTGGTCAGTCTGGACATGGATACAGATTCCTAGGGATCGGCAGTTGTACCAGATTACAAGTACCACATTCTCCGCCGGTTGTTTAACACACGCAAAAAGATGTGAGCATCAGAATCATACTGATTGCAGGTCCAGCCTGGGTTGCATTGAACACGTCTTCATTCAAATCATTGAACATAAGCACGTTGTCAGCAAACCCACAATCTCTGTTTTTCCTGATGTGAAAGTGACGTTTAACTCATTAGGCAATGACATTCTGTAGCGATGCCGCTCAGTCTCCGCATTCGAGAAGTCGAAAATGAGTTCGCGATCATGACGATCTTTCAGCTGAAGTTCACCACAAAAGTGGTATTCGTCGGAGTTGCTCATTTTCAACTTTTCTTCACAATGGTGTGATTGAGATGATAATGGAAACCATCTTATCCCAGTGTGAGAATGGGAGTACTGAAATTTTCCCAGACAAGGAGCTGTCTGGCTTAGAATATGCGAAAGATGTTGTACTACTGAGTGAGGATCCATTTAAGTTTCAAGTTGTTCTCGATCTTCTGGTTAATAGAGCAGTTATGTTCGAGATTTGATTTGCACCTTTGAAGTGTTAAATACTGTTGCAGAAGTGGACTGACATGAAACCGAAACTTGTTCTCCCAGGGGATTGTTGGATGAAGTAGACGTCCGGTACCATTTGGACAACTAGATTTCAGGATGAAGTGTCTTAGAATATGCAAGCGATCGGCAGACGTTCACCAGTTTGATGCTTCTGCGGTTTCGCCTTGACAAGCGATTACGTATCTGACGTCAAGTTTACGCGCTCGGTTCTGCTGTGCGACTCCAAAACACTGCGATTTGCAAAAAAGATGTCCAAAGATCGACAGCATTTCAGCACTTTTGTCTAAATAAAATTGGTAAAACAGAATGGGAGGGTTTTGGGACTAACTCACAGATGGGCTGTAAGGTATTGGGTTCCACGGATCATCCTCTAGAGAGGATATCGGATTTGAATAAGGTAAAGCGTCTGCGACGTTTTGCGCACACCCGTGTACTGACTGCCTTGATGTGCGCTGTTCGTCGAGATAGGCAAGAGTTCTGGGGTGGTTCAAAGAGGTTGGTCGCTGATATACGAAAAAGAATGAGCGAATGAACCAGCGAACTGGCTCGGTTAGGTGAGTTGGGCACCCGGGGTGGGTTCTGCAGTTCATCTCGAATTATTGGTTCTAAAAACGATAATGCTAAGGTGGATTCTTAAACGGCATCGTGGCTTTCCTGCACGTGTATTGTCGTATCGGTGCTACGTCGGCACAGTGATATATACAATGCAGTGTTCACATCTGGTTGTTCACCTGAGTCTTCTGCATTCCGTCGACTGGAAGGGGGGACTATCAATCGCGGCTTCAGAATCCGAAAGAAGACGTTTGAGGTGGCATTCCGGACGTCTTCTGTTAGTTAACTCACAAACACGCTCATCTTCGAATGGTGAAGGTAATGGTTATGGTCATTTTTGTAAAAGGGACAAGAGAAAACATTTCATTGCTATTTTCAAAAATCCAGCCAAATGAGAGCGGAAAGATGTTGAAAGATGTAAATATTTCATATCACGTTTGTCAGACATATATATATATATATATGTATGAGTCGGTTATGCACTGCGAAATTGCCTGCCAGCAGCCAGTGACGCTCGTATTCGAAGTTTCCTGATTCTACGTACGTCTTCAGCTTCTTGATTTGCAATCGATTTTTTACCAGTC
>LUCM01001029.1:38046-72774 GCA_008360955.1 Fasciolopsis buskii | reverse complement strand
AAGGCAGCGAGGCACGGCTGAGTGGGCGCCCATGTACTTGGATCCATTAGTCTTCCACTCGTTTTTACGACTGAGCTGCTAACTCAGATCGACCCCCAACTTGGAGGACCAAGAGACTACTTCGTCAGACCTCTACCCATTGACGTTTCAGGCATGATTCGATTTTCGGCTTGAGATAAGCCATCCTGTGTAGCTCGTTGGATCATGGAGGCTCGCAAGCCGTCACACCATGTCAAGGTGTAGCCTCGTTGTGATAGAGACATTTGCGTACAATAAATAATGCCATATTTCAGTCAAAAAAATGTGAGGGTAAAAATAAAACAGGAAAAAATTGACACTCATCATCTTGTAAAATGTGAAAAAACTCATCGAGGAATAATGAGAGCACATTATGATAGGTTGCTCAGGCATTCGGCTGAAACCGACTTTTCAAAATTCGTGCTGAATATGGATATGGAACGAAAATCGGATCTTATAGAAATATGAGATCGGCACTTTGGAGGGTCGTTGAGCAGAGGACGCGTGGGATCAGAAAGAATTTTGTGAGCAACTTTCTCACATGCAGATATGTGTTGATCACATAGATAGGGACACGCGGCCAATAATTGATGGCCCCTGGTGAAGAATTTTAAATTCTTAGGTGGAAGACGATCGTCTAAAAAATCCCCATCTTGCTTAGATCTGTTTAACTTTCACAAATAAACAGGGGTCAGAAATTATCGGATCAGTCGGTCTTGATTAGGCGGGCTGGGATTGGACTAGAATCGAGACGGTCGACCGAAGGCGCTGGATTTAGCGAGCGCGATAAACAGATTTTAAAGCATCAACTTCTTTGTTCGAACAACACTGCCGTGAAATGGGAATAAAGAAGTGGACTGCATAGTTAACGGCATCTTTGTAGGCAAACTGCTGGAGACTTAACGGGGAAGCTTGTTAGTTGACCACGATCTACTGACTTGGCGCTTGTACACACATACGTGCGGGATTTTATGGTGAATGGTCGAACCATGTGGCGCAAAATCACGTCCACCCTGAACGTACACACGTCCACATGCGTTGGCTGACATTCGACGAAACGTCACGTGCTTCTCCCTCTTTGTCAATCCAATGCATCGATACGCGGCGTCATATAACCTGGCCAGGCTTGATGTGTACATGTAGGCAGTTTACCCCAGGCGTAAAATCAGTTTAGTATGCCAGCCAATAAAAATTGCTTCTCATGCAGCGTTACTGATAGTTGTTTATAGTAGAGTATCTTGCCTACTTCGTCGCTTATGGGACGTTGTGGTTCACAGGTCATTCTAGGCGTTTTATTCGTTTTGCACGTCGCCACGTATGAAGTACAATTATTTCCAGAATTAACAAGTCTAGGATGGAGAAATCATGCGACGGAGCAAGATATTTTAAGTGATTACAGAGCAGCAGATGCGCAAGCTATCTGGCGGAACTGATTGGAACCATTTAGGACTCAGGAGCGGCACTCCCAGACCAAAATTTAGAACGGCGATAAACTCATAGCGTTTGGAATTGAGGGTCGCGGGTTTGAACCCCCTCATAGCCGGTCAACTTTCAGTTGATAGCCCCCTGTTGGCCGCTTCCTCTTTCCAGAGAATAGTGCCCATTGTCATTTCCTTAATAAAGGTAGTAAAAATAAATATAAGATGAACCTTTGCAATTGCATACATGTGTCAAGAGAACTGTTAATAAAGTGGGACACACTTTCGGAATCACCACGTTTACATTACAGGTAACGACTAAGAACAGTGTTAAACAGTTATGTTTAACAAATTGTTCAAATCCAACCCCAGTAGCCAAGCTGCTGTGAATGTCAACTCGTAACCCTTCCCCTTAGGGATCATGTCCAGCACCAACCATGATGCGTTTGCGCGCCAGATGATTTCTAGCCTGAATAATACAGTTAAACAATTTATTTCACATGCTGTGAGAAATTTTTAGGCTTCAGTAGATTTATTTAAGTGGCATCCTGCCAGCGGTTACTTTGATACCTTTCAGTAGTCGAAATAACGAAAAATCCACCCAGCTTTGCGCCTCCGACTTAATCCAGCGGAACTTATTCCTCATATGCAAGCGCGGTTCTCGCTAGCAATGTTCCGTGGAAAAGATCTTATTGATGGTTAATTATTTCTAAGTTGCTGAGTCGCTAGAAGCATACCAAAAGTTAATACAATATAAATACAAAGAAGGAAATGGTCTGAACTCATTTTTGTCAATCTTGTTTCACGCGGTAATTATATAATGTAACAAATATAAATTCAGTCTTGATACTTCCGCGAATGAGAATCATGGGATCAGTGATGCTAGTGAAAGAATAGCAAATTCCGCCTGCACAGTGGATATACAATATTGTGAAGGTTTGTACAGTCTTCGCGAAAAGAGACTTTGATGCCAACTACATTGAATATTACCACCATACACTTTTCTCGCACTCATTACGACCCGCAAATGTGTCAATATGTGTTCACTAACAAATCAATAGTCTCATTCTTCTTAGCAAAATACTGGTTAAATATCTCGATGACAAAGGGCATTCCGTTCTTAACAAAACATCAACACATGATGGTTGACCAAACTTTTTTCTACCCGGTCCGGCAACGAAAAATTGAATAATAAATAATTCTGCCCTTCTCTCTCAGTTCCATTCGTGATTTATTTTTCAATTTGGTCGATTCATCTAAAATGACAATGTGTGCAATCAACGACGAGAAGTATTTGAACCATTTGCACATTAAGAAACATTACACTCGGTCCAGTACAGTGTGTGTGCTGGGTGAGTTTGATGACGAATTAAGCACACTCAAGATTTCCCCGTATGTATTGTATTTCCTCCATCCAACTGAATGTATGTATATCCTTTTTGATTCTCTGGAATGGATCTCGATAAAACTGGATTGTGCCTTATTGTGGAAAGCGTTTGCTAGTGTACTTTTAGAGGAAATTTCTTCCATTTTGTCGCATGTATCATTTATCACGTTTCATGCATTTCACTTTGCAGATCTGATCTTCCTCACACTTTATGACATGAACAGCCGTGACATCTGAAGATTTGAGCACTCTTGAAACTGATTCAGAGTTGTTTCTTATACAAAACAGTACGATTTTCTCGCCGGATTGTACCCCTGATTCACTTCCTTTAGGATCCCTTAAAAGGATATTAATATAGATATTTTCATTCTTTGGAGGACATTGTATAGACGTTTTAGTTCCATTTTTCACCGTTCATTTGTTTTGTAATACACTGAGACTTTTCTGATGTACGCAGGGAAACTTCTGACCATTTGGTTGAATGGTGAGCGATTCAAATGTTCCGTCCCTGATACCTTTATTGTTCTGTTCTGACCGTTATATTCGATATTTCATGACCTGCATAATGGTGCTGATAATCGTCGGTAACATTTCGTTCGCACATATATCATCAGTCTGTTTGATTCGATGTTTAGTTTGGATCCCCGGAAATGTGACGTTTACAAATGTTTGCATTACTGTTTTTGCAAGAAATCAACTTAACCGTTAGTTCATACATGCGTTTGTTATTTAATGAAGTCAGGCTATCAAATTGAGTGACGTCGTCACCTTGACGTCAATGTAGCGGACCTATTTCAAGTCAATTTTGCCGTAACTACAAACTGGATCAATCACCAAACTGGTTCAGAATTTATGTGTATCACTGCGTCACTTAAAGTAAAATATTCAGAGCGAAAAGAAATCTGATGAAGGGGCTTGTTTCGTATAGGACTCAATCCAAACGTGTGTGAAAACAACATATAGACTTTAGCTACTCGTGTTTTGCAAGTAGCCTGAATTGCACATGTCATATTCCTTTACCCCTCGGTTTTCGGGCTAATGTTCGAGTGCACTTACGGCTCTAAAATGTCAAACCCCGGACAAGGAAAAGAAATACTGTTTTTTTCAAAACAGAAATGTTCTATCGGTACGCAGCTATTTTTAAGTTGGATGAGATATACAGTCTTAGCTCTGACCGGTCCAATCCCGTCTAGCATGGTTCAGGCATGATGTCTACCTTCAAGCCACCGGGAAAGACTACGTTCATGTGAACAGCAGTAGTTTGACTGGCGCGTATACATAAGATGGCTCTCATTCGCAAACTTCTGCAAAAGAAAGGTCTGTCGCAATTCGTCTAAATCCGAGGTAGGATCATTCCAACTAACCTTCGCTCTGGACTACCAGCGACGCTACATTGCATATCCAGATAAATAATACATGGAACCGGAACGAGGTACACTCAAAATCGTTCTTAACGGCAAAATAAATCCAAGGGTTAACCGAAATATCCTGGGAAACCATGTGGGCTAGAATAATTCATCGAAGCAGCCGTAGATATGTATGCCAAACATTAACAATTTATGAAGAGAGAAGTTATGGATTCTTTCTGTGTCAATCGTTTTGTTTCGTAAAAAAGTGAGCTTAGTTGTAAAGCTTCATGTTCGGCTGACTGAATGCAATAGAACTCTGTAAGTCGCGGATAACGACCACACTGCTATCGAACTTTTGTCATTGTTTTCGCTCCTTAATGATTCAAAACCTGACTCGGAAGACAAAGTTTACTCCTGAATTTCGGCCCTACCTCACGGGTGTTCATTTCAACATATCGCGCTCATTCTACAGGAAATGAACTAATGCGTACGGCCTAATCAGTGGTTCTATCAATAAATCTGTTTAAAACTTCTGATGCGCCTTCAGTGCCTCCTGGTATTGTTACACAAAGTCACGTAGAAATTCCTCGTAATGTCAGGATGCAGCTAAGATCAAGCCGATCTAAAAAAAATATGCGATTTTAAAACTTAAGGTATATAGATCAAATTTCTTGTTTCTATTCCGAAACTTTGTTTTAAGTAGTAAAAATGCTTTGCAGGAAATACTTTTCCGTGGTCAAGCGTTACCTTATGAGTTCAACTTTATACATCTAACGCCCAAGTGGGAAGTAAAATTAAAATTTGAGCACTGGATGAGAATGTTGAAGCTCGATTCCAATCTGGTCTATGCACAGCGATCAGGAAGTTATGTTCATCATAATTCATTCAGTTTTCATGTCGCTCATCCAAACACATCAGAATGGGAATCTTGCAAACATTCCGAAGGCTGCAACGTGTACAACGTATTTGGTTATTCCAGCTCCTAATGCCACAGTGATTTGCACATTTCCTGATGAAAACAGATGACAGGTTTCAGCAAACCTACTGGAATAAAATAGGCCTCCATTTGGTGTGTTGAACATTTCTTTCTGATTCATTCTGTCGAAATTCCAATAATGCTATGTCATTTTATTAGCACTGAAATTGTCACTGCCCACGTACCGCTGGTCATGATTTTGCGATTGAGTTGAAAACTGTTTGTCCTATCATTTTTCGCCCCTCTGCTCGTGGCCGCGGCGAATCAGATCAGATAAAACGCACAACAGGAATCAGCAGTTTGTATTGCGTAATCCCATTCTTTTCTTCCAAAAGCTGAATCGATATCTTGAAATACTGTATACAATACCGGAATAATGAGTAAGGAACATTAGCAGAGGAAACTATATCGTAACTTTAGTTCGGATCTCGTGATATCGAAAACGCAGTGAGGCATGTGAGATGTTATTTGCAAACTTTTATTGTTCAGTTTACACCTTAATCGAAATAGTTGATAATTTGTCTAATTATCAACTATTTCTACTACGTCACATAACTTAACAATAAAACTTCACCGAAAGTAGAATGACCAATGTATATTTAACTTTTCCAACATTTTCCCGTTTGTTTCCAATCACTTCGTTTTTCGGTTGCAAAAGCATCGGCAAAATATTCGCTTTGCATTTTCTGACATTTTTTTCTTCCATCAATGGAAAACCGAAAAAGTGCGCTACATTTCCAAACGGCAACTTTCGTATTTCTTCGATTTTGAGTGACAGCCAACGGGGCAAGTTTGTTGGTCATTTCCAGGCAACTCTTTTCGATCCGTAATTGCGAGCGTTTGAATTTCCACTTCACTAAATTATAAATGGAAATGTTTCGTAAAATGCAACTTTTCAAATAGTTAACTTTATTTATTGCATTTTGAACGTGTAAAGACTATTTTTTTCGAAATTTTTCTTTCCGAGGATATGACATTTGCCATAAATCATTTGTTCAAAGAAAATGTACACTACGAGAATTCCAATGAACAACTTGAAAGTTCATTCATTTTTATATCTCTTTTCTTTGAACGACTATTTTGGGAGAATTCTTTTTAGACAGGCGTGATTGATCCTTCTTCAAAGTTTATTTGTTTTTTTAGGTCCCTGACACTCCAGTGACCAAATGTCTATCAGTAGTGTATTCTGCACTGGCGATTCATGAGGTCTAGATTTGTATGTGACTGACATCCGTCCACTCGAGACTTCCTTCGGGCTTCGTAGGTTGCCAGAAGATTGCTTCCCCGAAGACTAAAATCAACAGTGCGTAACATTCATTTATAAAGTGCATCCTTCGATCTCATTTTACAAAAATCCTTAGGCAACTTACCTGCAATCGCCCAACTGGTGACCACGTTTGGTCACAAAATGTAGCAAACACGATAAAATGTGTTCGGATTACAGTGTCATCTGAATCGTTCGAAGTCCGAGTGGATGACGAGTCCAGTTATGAATCGCGCGGTAATTCATCGGTAATATTTACTTTTACATCTCTGAGTGAAAAGTACTACCTAAAACTACTTCATCCGGGTTTTCATGGGATAATGTCCAGTGTGATTCAACTAACGAAAACGAGTCGAACGCAGTCACATGACAACGTGATAAGGATTATTTTTCAATGGTTTTAATTCATCATCGAGTATTCTGTCTTTAGAGACAGGGCATCGATTAGAAAATCACTACTTATTGATAGTGAAATTAGTAGCCGTTGGAAATAAAATAGCATCAAATCTCACTGACTTCGCCACATGACCTCATTCAGAGAAGTGACTATGTTTACCCTTCTTGTAACTTTAACGAATGTCGTGTGAACTGCGCTGACGTGTTCATGATCTGTTTTGCTCCAGACATCCGTTGCTTAGCGCAGGCACATATGCACACACATGACTGACTTGTCACCGCAGCT
The DNA here is from genome assembly GCA_008360955.1 of Fasciolopsis buskii. Taxonomy (NCBI): domain Eukaryota; kingdom Metazoa; phylum Platyhelminthes; class Trematoda; order Plagiorchiida; family Fasciolidae; genus Fasciolopsis; species Fasciolopsis buskii. The sequence goes on along the minus strand of LUCM01001029.1, from coordinate 65,680 downwards.
GACATCCAATGGGCCTGACTGGGCACCCGCGGGCATGCGTACGCATCATGAACTGAGTAGGTCCACATCATAGGTCGACCGCAAATTTATGCAACGTACACACCCACGTGGATCACAATCCGATCTGTAAAAGGGCCGTGCTATGACCAGTACGACTAATTTCATACCATTGCATTTACTCTTATTAATCAAGTACACTCAACGTATCATATTTTCTTCTAATGCTACGATGCATTAGTTGGCATTTGCCAGCGGCCTATAACAATTCATACATCTGCGGCGTTTTGAAAAGAACCCACTGTTTTCCTCATACCAAATTTGTTAGTTTTTTAGAATGCTACATTTTTGGTTGGTTCGAACTTTTAAAAATTACTCGGTTCAACCGATACCCCCAGACGGGCAAGCCAAATTGAACATTTTGAGGAATTGCATGGGCACAGTGGACCAGCGACCGTTGGTTATTCATTTTTTACGTCAAATTTTGGCCTTAGAAGAATCATTTCAAATGTCTTACAATATTCCTGATGTCACTTAAAATAATACTGTTGATAATGGTGAGAATGAGGAAACTTTGGGAAGGTTTATGCGAATTCGCCTTCCTAAAGTTATATACTTTAAGCATGCTTGCTTGGCAACAGGATCAGGAAGTTGAGCTTTCGTAGTAATTATTGAGATTTCATTCCGGCAATCAGTCGATTTCGAAGCTTCTTGCAAGCACAAATATGATCTTTACATGGAAGACTGAGAACCATTTCCCGCGAAAATTCATGCCGACTTCAGTTATCTGCTCCGTGATCATCTTCCGTTCTATGGTTTGCATTCATCCACCTGTCTATCGTTTAGACACTGCTCGAGTTTTTATTTATTTATCGCAATTTAACACAAAAGCTGTTCACGAGAAAAATCAGTTTTTGCTGTGCACGGCTGAACGCATTTCTTTAGCTTTGCGCGTATTTTACCAGCTCCGACATTGACACTTGTTCGATTTTCTTCAGTTATAATGAAATTACTATATCTACTGAGGATTTATGTGGTTCATCAGTTCAGCTCTTACGGTTAAATTGCCGATTCGGAAAAATCAATTGTAAAATCCACAAGTCAACTGAATAACCGATTTCCCTTCTGTGCGAGCCCTCGTTCATGTAACTCACATCGTATTCTTACTGACCTCACTAATGTCCGTGAATTGTTTGGAAATGTTAGCACTGCTCATCATTCCTCCATTTTTCCTGCATCTTTACCTTAATTCCGATGGAGTCACAAGTCGTCCGTCGCACACAAGTCATCTTCGACTCTCAGGCTACTTACTTAATTCTTGCTTTTCCCTAATGTCTATAGCCACCGATCTGCACTATCTTCCCGGCTGTCGCATTTCGACTTCTGCAGCAAGGCCTACCATTTTATGCGGCTTCCTTCTTTTATTCGTTATTTTTCTGCCTCTTACTTTTCCGTCATCTGCAAAGGCCCTCCGCTTTTTGATGGTTACTGTCAGGCAGCTTCCAAACTAAAAAGTTTGGTGAAACCAGCGTCTTAAACAGGTGTGGCCGCCACACTTACCGGATTCTTTTGCCATAGGTCGTCCTGTCAAAGCCTTTTCTGTATCGAGTGACCTTTCCCAACTCGTGGATCTTTGTACATTCATCCTGCTTCTTCTTGTTAACCGTTCGTGCACTGTTGGCCTCATTACTTAATAGCAGTTGCCTGTGTCTTATGGGATCACGTGACTGTTTTCCGCCGTCATATTTCATTCACCTTTCCCCTCCTCGTCCTGATACCCAAGTTTAGTAATACCTTTTGGTCACACGAAACTGCCAACTAGAATGGAGTTCATGATATTCTTTATTGTTATCTTTGAGACAACCGTTGTTTTATGTCTGATGTTTCTTTGTTTCTATTTTCATTGTGTTTTAAATGTCTTCATATTCCTCAGTTATTCAAACGTTGATTAAGTTAACCCTACTCGCATGTCAGCGCATTGCCAGTTGCTCAAAAGGAATTCCCGACACCGTCTTGTACAAACTAACAAAGAGCTAAAGAACGTTTCGTACATATGAAAACTAAGCGACTGCCCTCATCCACTATCAGTGATTGGTCATCTAGGTCAACTTCTAAGAGAGCTCCACGCACATTTTGTCATCCCAACTATTCGGCATTTCGTGGCTCATCTGAATCTCTGCTCTGTGACCCTCTTCTTTAGGCCGATATCTTTAGCAGTTGATTTACGTTGAATTCTATTCTGTCTGTCAAGCTGGAATCTCTGCTTTCCTCTCAAGTTCCGAGGCAGATTTTTCCCCTCGTCAGAAGCAATAATACGATTTACCCAACGGACGATAGTCACGCATTGCCTAGAAAATGTTTTTAGTTCCTGTGTCACATTCCAGTTTTCCCTGATCTCTCAACCAAAGTACTTCTCCTTGGAGGGTTTTCTTTTGTTATCCCAAAATCTGGGGAACGCACTGCAGCAAGCGGATATTGTTTCTTTATCCTTACTTTTGTACTCTGAAGCGTTTTCGGAACCGTTGGCTCCCGCCAAATGCTTCCGTCCCCTGAACATGAACTTTCGCCGAGTAACCTTCAACACGGGTCCGCTCACATTGTTCTACGGCCAACCGACTAGCTCTCATCTTACACTCATGGTCAACATCGTTTGATAAGATCTTTGATCAAGTTCGGCGTAAATATCTGATATCAAAATTTTCTTTGTTCAAGTTCGAACATTTTAGATGTCATGTTTCTTCAAATAGGGAATAATCATCACGTGAAAATAAGGTTTCTGTTTTGGCCGCTCTCTGTAAATACTGGTGCTTCCAAGATCCTATTGTTGCATCCAACACAAATCGCCAACTCACTTCACTGCAATTATGACATCGCCAGTCACCACTGCTCTCGTTTCTATCCTACTACTCACCAAACCACTAGCACCACTGATCACGATAGCACCATTATTAGTACATAATTTATTTTGGTTCATTACGAATCTCTGATTAGGGCTTCTACGATAATTTAAAGCACTAAGTCCCCTTTATCCAAATTGTCAAAGAAGAAAGAAAATCTGTTACGAGATGCAAGCAAATCGTTTACTCATTTCGATCGTGAAAGTAAGACATTACAATTTGTGCACAATAAATCGTGAAAAATAAGGTGGGTTGAACCAGATAGAAAAATCCATACGTACGGTTACCGATAAGGTGAAATGACAAGCAAAATAAGGTTGTTTGGGTTAATTCCAAGGTAGAATAATACTCAGAATCCATCGTTTCTGTGTGCAAAGTGCCGAGTGACACATGCTGTCAGGCATAACCTCACTAAACGACAGTTTTCGGGGACTTGTATTGTGCACCAGTACTTTGAATGATTGAACTCTGTCAAATTCGTGACTAGTATGAAGGATGAAATAACAATAGGTTTGCTGATAAAGGTTCGTTGTTTAATGTTTAGAAGGTGCTAGGGGAGGTATCCCGTACAGCTGATAATGTGATCATGCAGCCATATGAAGATTGATGCTACTACAATCTAAACACCAGAGCCCAAAAATAAAATTTACGTTGGGTTCTTCTTGTTAAATCTCATGGTGAACAGGACCTACCACACTACTTAGAATACTTTTGGTGTATAAATAAAGTAACCTTTGACTTAACTGACTCGAAACATTCGGTCCCGTTAAGCAAGACCAAAGTGTCCATACGGCAACAGCAAAATGGCCTGACTGCATTAAAGTTAGTCACGTGATCACAAATTATTTCCGTGGGTCTCAACCTATTTGGATGAGCACGAGTGAATCACTGTCTTTGAATCTGTCGCCATTTTAGCCCAGGAACCAGAGACAACTCACCAATGGGAAACATCGAAATGACCTCACCGTATGGAAATTTGCACTGTGATTCTTGGTCTGATTAGGATGAGTTTCCTGGCCGAGAGTGGAATAAAAGACGACTTCAAAATGAATTAGACAAGCAAGTACATAAGTGCATATAAAGAAGAATGAAACATCTCCGGTCAGAAATCATGCCGGACGTTTGCCACTGGCAGCCCCAAAGCCAGGACAATAATGGATACAAGTAATATCTCCTTTACTAATCAAAACTCCTTTTGCAATCTAGGTGGGCGTGATCGGTGCCAATGATTTTCGGGCTTTCTTTCCTGACTGAGCATCTTGAGTTGAAGATGCATTATCCTATATGACCAACATCGTACGGTTGCAAAGGCAAGGTGCTAGCATTAGTTCATCTGTCATACTTGCTCCTTGTTAATAGCCTAGTACCTGCATTTAGCACCACTGGTCCGTTTGATCGTATACCATCAGCTTTTTAATGATTACCCATTTCTCGTATGACGACTGACAATAAACCCTTCAGCCTCTGCTACCCAATATCGATCTATCATAAATAAGAATTGAATGAGCTCATCAGAACAGTAAGGATGCAGGCACTGAGATATTAATATTTCGCATTACTCTTGACATTTGCCGGAGATTAGGTTATTCAAAATCAACTTGATTACTATACATTTTGAGGAAGCATAGTTAGAAATATCCAGTCGGAAGAATGGAATCAACTCCAAGGCGGATGTGATTATTGCGTCAATATCTTTTGCTTTCATAATAGTGGATTGATTGACCTGATAAACAAAGCCTCAGTGAATGCTAGTTGCTTCGATTTGCGGTTGCCTAAAATCTGCTCGAGAGGCAACACTTTGATTTCCATCATGTATCTGGCTATTGACGAGCTTTGATTCAAGTTTTGTTAACTATCAGAAGAATGTTGCGCCACCATGTTAATCAGCCACCTCAAAATCTGTTCAATCAATCACTGAGTAAGGCGTCGGTTCGTTCCGCCAGTATGAATCTCCGCAGTTGCATGTGAAATGCTAAACTACATGAGGGTGAATTCACCAAGCGTTCGTTTTCACGGTTGCCCGGTCTAAACATCCGGGTGCACTATGAAATTTGCTCAGAGTCTGTAACGCATTTCGTTCATACGATGGTCCCCATTAAGGGCCTGTTTAAGTCAAAGCAATTTCGCAGGGCTCTATACTCGAGATCTTTTGTGAACTTTTGCCGGTTGTGTACGTTGATGAATCTTTAGGGATAACCGTTATGGTTCCATGTGTCTGAAACAAACGACTGTTCTACCTTCAGGAGATCAGGAAATCAGGCCGTAGAGCGCTCTCACCAAGCATTTACTGTAGATTATTGGAGCGAATCTTGCAGAATTCAATTATCAGTCCTTCCATGCGTCCTGTGAAAACATCTGTGAGGTTGCTTCTGATGACCAGATTGAGCGTGATGCGCTTTAGGAACGAATATCTGCATAATCCTGACTTATTCCTAAATCCAGTGTAAGTTACGAAAGGGTGGAAAAAACGTTGCCACAGAAGTGAAAAGGGGCTGAATTGTGTGTAAATTTTGTTGCTACAATTAAATTATTCCGTGTGGGGGTTTCAATTTGATTTCCTCCTAACGGCTTTGCGAATATCGAATTGTGGAAACAATTACCGCCCCTTGTTTCACGGATGAAACATCCCGCCATGAATTTCGCACTGTACTGATCGAAATAAGCTTATGGTGCATTAAGATGAAAGCGATAGTCCCTTGCAAGACTAGTCCGATGCAAGCAATTTACCTCGTTGCTGCTTCGAGTGGTTCGTATAACCGTTTTGGATGAATGGAAAAGGAAATGCGTTTTGGTGACTTATAATTTATTATGTATTACTGTTATGCAAACAAAGCTGGGTATCTCGGGGATACGGAGTTCCTCTCAGTTGATGTTCGCATACCATTGATTTGAACTTTGCAAAAAACAAGTATTCTGCACTCCATGTCAGACAGCACATTCGATTTCTTTCGTGTGAGCATTTAGCACGCGGAACTGAACTGGTTAGAAGAATGCCAGCTGAATCAGGTTGGAGCGCTTGTATCTAGCGCTTGACAAAAACCGTCTTGAATGGGATGAAAACCAACCACTCACTGGAACAGTCACCTGACGCGATGACTGGTGTTTGGCTCCGTGGAGTAGTGAAGGACGACTTCAGGCCTGGATAACAAAAAGTGGAAGATTCAATGATCGAGTGAATGTCCGAATTGTTCAATAAAGTAGGAACTAAGTTCACCCATGCTTCCCAAATTCAAGAGCATATTTGATTAAACAGACTATAGTGAAAGTTTCGTTACTCAACGCGTGTTTGATCCGTACGATTAGCCGACTTCAAGGTACTCGAAATCACTCCCCGTATACTACCAGTTTTCTTCTTACCATCACTCATTGTGCTTCGTCGCCGGTGCCTTACCATCCGCCCTCCTCCTTCTAGGATCGGGGTGAGAGCCCGGAGAGAACATTTAATGGTAGACCTTCACCACTTAGTTCACACAGTGTCTAAAGCGTTTGGATCCTTTTTTCCCTTCCTGACGAGGCACACTTAGCGCGGATGACGTTTTCTAATGTGGATGAGACAACTGGACAGTTTTTCCAACTTTGAAAATTGACGCAAAGTCGGATCTGTCTGCAACGCCTTTGAGTCGACTAGATTGAGAGAACAGCTCATTTTTCCCCGACAGTACAAAAGTTCATTGCTATAAATCACCTGTGGTTGGTATGGTTTTGATTCACGTCAACGTATCTCCATTTGAAATTCAATGAATGCTTATTGACTTATTGCTCACGTGACTTATTTAACAGCTCAATTCGGTCCGCATTAAATCGGGTCAAACCAGCATACAGACATTCTCATACCTACGGCTGAAATAAAACTACTGGAAAATATGTGAATGCAGCATTGCAAGCTATTTGCGCCTAATACAATGCAATTTGGATTCAGCAACGTGGATATAGTTAATATACGAAATCGAGGTATGGAATTTGACAGTGTGGTTCAATGCAAGTGATCAGTTTTCCCGCTAGATATCAGCTATGGAAGTTCTTTGGATTTGTGCGGATTCGCTCCCTTCCCGTCTCCGAGTTCCACCGTTCGAGCCTCGATATGTCACGAAAAAGAAAAGCCGAAAGGAATTACCATTCCCCAACAAAAATGTCATCAGAATGATAAGCACATGGTAAGTTTTTGTAGACGGAATACACTGCATACGTGTAGCCTAGTCGGCTTAAAAATAGATCCGAAGATGTGGGGGATGTACGCGAAAATTGTTCAATTTTTTACATGGTGAATAGCAAATAATGCGGGTGTTGAATGTGACTGGGAGAAGGCCGGCGGTGTCCAATCGGATAAGCTTGTGGCGTTTGGACGTGAAGGTCACGGGTTCGAACCATCTCACTGCAGTCAACTTCCCCACTTGGCAGCCCTCTACTGGCCGCGGCCCCCTTCCTGAAAAATGACGTACATTGTCATTCTTTTAATAAAGGAAGTAAAAAGATGATAGATTGTCAGTGCTTTAAACACAAGTTTGTCAGTTACCGTGATGTGCTCGGGAGAAATAGTGCATAATATTTTGGCATGATATGGATTTCGAATGTAACAAATTATGTGCAGGATTTTGCAGACGATTCTGAATGAGGCAACGTTAATAAGAACCATACTCGCACAAAGCCTCCCTTGGCAAACTGGGCTAGTGTGAGAGGATGCTGTGCTTCAACTCGGATCGATTTCTGCCCCAAATCCATGTGAATGGAGACACCTATTTCAAAGTGACTATGCATACCTGCACATATCTGTCCAAATCATCGATTTCATTCCATAAAATTATGTGTGCGTCCTAATTCGAAGCTTGAAGAGAACTCGAAGTGATATTCTCAAAGAAGAAGCATTGGAAATAGGTTAGAAGCTTCCAACGGAGGTCAGCTTCTTGGAAATGTGATGGAAATGTGACACCCAAGTTGTGAAATTGATGGTAAATACAATGCGAGTTAAGCTATCTCAATTTGGAAGCGGAACAGCTAGTGTGCCTTTCAATTAACTAATCTAGAACTCAGCTGGAACTCATTCCATGGATAGAAAATATTAGCTGTTGTGTAAATATTTCCAAGTTTTTTTTTGAATGTCAAATTTAATGTTGGCAGGAACAGTAAATTTCTCATGTAAATCATTGTTTCCTGTGCTTGTTCACATTAAATCAAAAGTGTTCATTTCATGTTGAAAATTATGTGAAACATTGAAAACGCAGGCCTGGTTAATTTAATACAGATAACCCTCGTTATCGACTACTGGTATCAGAGCAGGTGACAGAAACTATGAATTCTTTCCCACAGTCCACTGTTAGTGCTCACGAGCCCGTTAGCATTTTCGTTTCAGTGAACTTTATTCCAATAAGTACCACTTAAAGTCTGATCTTTCATCATCATCAAGCTTTAAACAGCAAGGCAATCCTCACTGACCGCTGCCTTTTCTCCAGAATTGCACGTTCTATAAAAAGACTGAATATTCAACGGGAAACAGGGAGTGCACCTATACAGGCGGGAAAAGATAAGATGCTGCTGCAGCCAACACACGAAACACAGTCTAACTGTACAAACACACGTGTTTTCAATCATTCTGATTCGACAGAAAATGACAACACGATTGCCACTGTTCACGGTTCACTGCCATATCGTTCAGTGTCTCCAGCCAGCAAGTCGATGAGTCTTTCGGACCCCAACCACGAAGACGTGAGACATCTCACCTACTCTACCTAAGTTCGTTGTACATTTTCTCATCCCGCGTTGCCACGTCATCTGTTGGCCTCCACATGGCTTCTTCATTTATTGGGAGGAACACAAAATAGGGCACGGTATGGTAGACGAGTGTTCGCCATACGCAACACGTGACCCAACAATGTATTTTCAGAGCCGGCATCTGACCTGTGCATTACTCACCCGGTCTTCGTCATGTATGTGTCATCGATTACATTTACTGGATTTGAAAATCTGCCTCTAAATGGGTCCGGAAAACTTTATTTGACTGGCCCTGCCTTTACTACGTGAATGTGCACGAGACACCTCTTGCTCATGCTGACTTTCCATTGTATGAGTTCGTTTAGATTTGGAGGAGATTTCATTGTTATTTCCTGTAACAAAACCAAAGGCAAGATAACCTAGTCATCAAGTGCAAATAGTGTTATCCATACGGATAACTACGAGCAATCGCGTTAGCTAAACCGAAAGAAAGCCAGCGGCCTACTTAATTATCGAGCGTCCATTTGTACCCATGGTAGCGCCATCATTTATGGACTGACTACTCATGAGTAACGTAGCTGAAATATTAGACCATATGTATATCACGATGATCCAATTCACGTACATCACCCTCGTGTGAAGTGAATTGATTCTGGTCTCCGTTCTTCTATTTCGGATGACGTTTTGCCATACTCACATCATTTTTCTCTCTTTGCTGCCGGATTCGGGATTTCATTTCTGTGGTGAGCAAATCACCTGACAAATAAAATTCAGTGGGTACGAGTAAAAATGTATTCTTTTCGGTAAATATGAATCTGCTTTTTTTGAACATTTGTGATTCCGGGTGAATTGGATAACTGTAGTTTGAACATCTCTGGTGAAGATATCGCATGTACGTTTCTTTTGAGATGAGTAGCAGGATTTACCGTATGTAAACACAAGTTCTCCACTTCCTCAGAATAAAATAACGTAGTAAACGAATTACTTGATATGTACTTTCCTCACCAGTTGATTGCAACACCGCTGGTAAATTAGAGGTATGCCGGTGACGTACTAAAAATGACTTTATTTGGGAAGAACAAATTATATGCAGCCATGAATGGGGAATAACATTTGTCCACTACCCAATGCAATGCCAATTTGGGTTCACCAATTATGTGAAATCATCCAATAGGTTGAATGCAAGCAAACTTTTGCCCTGGCTGTTTGGATGACATGGCTGTAAGTGGGCGAACCGTTCGTCTGGTTGTTGTCTCTCAGTTTTCGTTAACAAACAAGATTTGCCGCCATTCGGGGAGAGGGTGAAACGAGTCCTAATAAGCTTACTAGATCAGATGAGAAAACGTCAACGTATGTAAACTCTGATTCGATTAGATTAGGCGGGTGCCCGTGGCAACCGAGACGCTAACCCGCAAACTGATATTACCTCCTTTAGTTTATTATCTTACTGTAACATTTTACTATATATCTAAAACATTATGGGTTGGGGGGCAATTAGTGAAACTTGCAGATAGGAAATATTGATTTTACAACCCGTTTCACCCTTAGGCCAAAACTTGGTGAACTTTTTCGGCAAAAGTTGTCTTCTGCTTAAAGGTTTATTCCGCGCTGGTATAGGGCAGAAAAGATTACCGGTTACTATAAGTCGTTTTCTAACGCACACTGAGCGAGATAATAGCGGGAGCTGAGATACTTAACGTACCACATCGGCAACTAATATCGCTGACCTCATACTTGGGACGGAATTCGCACAACACGCCCTTGTGTAATTTTTGTATGCTAGATATCAGACAAAACATAGTTGAATGATATAATGAGTGGCTTGCTCAACCAAAACAAAAGTAAGATCAGACACTTAAACAAAATCACTGGAAGTACCATCAACCCATCTAGAAGGTAATTGACTCAGGCGATCAGTTCACCGTGAGACTGAGTAGAATGGACATCACGTTCACTCTCGAAGTTTCATGAAATGGGACCTAATATGTTTAAACCAAAGAGGACACAGCTCAAACAGAATTTCAAATACAAGATGGTTTTCGTTGAAAAAACTTGCTCAATCATATCTGATATATGAGACCCAAGACAAAGAAACAGGAACTTCCAGATGGGTGGTGGTAGGAAGGGAGTTTGTATTTATCTCCGCGTCATTCAAGGTTGAGACGAGCACTGCCTAGAATGTCACGTATATGATACTGATGTGTACTGCCTTGATCGTCTAACCAAATTTGCCGTGTTAGTAATAGTCGATATCTGAAACCAGATAAATTTACTCCCCTTTACTCGGCTTCCGACTTCACCGTTTCCTTGTCCCGTCAGACCAAATTAGTCTCCACTCACATAGCACTTCCGGTGGTGAATCCGATCACAGAGGAGAACAGTCTAATTGTTCCAACAGCCGATAGAGATCCAAGCCATCCAGACATGCGTAAGAAAAAACGCAACTACTTGCGGGACAACAAAGAATGCTTTGCCCACGATCCTATTAACAAGGTAAGCCGTTAGGACCTTATTTCACCACTCGAATTGAGTTTTTGAGTTCAAAGGTGAACGATGAGACAATAGGTGTTCAGCATTGCGTCATATTCTGTACATTGTAGTACCAGTAAGTTAGTTGGCTCCATAGAAGCATTGGCACAACCGTTCATTCCTTGCATTTTATTATAAGGAAACCGCACTCATATATTGACCTTGGGTTGCGAATCTTATCAAGAAAACATAAGGCACTCCAGTAACCTGGGATGATACCGGTCAAAATAGACGGTGTTAAAAGTAAACTGGGTCTTTCGTCAGTGTGATTTCTTTGCCGTAAGATCATTTAGTTGGGTCAGTTTGATCCAGATTCGTGAACACTTTGTTGACAACATCATTTTAGGGCACGATCACCGAGGGATCACCAAGACAAATTGACCTGTCATGCACGAAGGCTCAGATTAGCAACGGAAATTTTGTAATTATGTCCCGCATACATTTTAATCAGATTTTTTATTAATCATCATCATCATTATGATCTACCTAACAGCCTCCGGTATTCATTAAAGCATTGAAAAGAATCGCGGATAACCTTACCTTGAATGTGAATGATTGTTTTCTGTCCTTTACCTTCCATCAACAGTTCGCCATAGATTGTTTAGAAAGAAGGTGACGGCCAACAGAAGACATCAGTATGCGAAAATGGCCAGTACTAACGGGATTCAAACCCGAACCACGTTGATCAGAATTTCAGTTCTTAGACATGCTGAACGAAATCGGATAGCCTGATTTCAAATGGCAGTTAGAAATTGATAGATATGCTGTATGACTGACGGCCTTTTATTCATCGCATGAAATACCTTAAAAAGTCAGATAAAAAGAACTTTTCCGGTTTAGGTACGATGACCTAATCTCTCGCATGAAATGTATCCAAGCGCCCATGAGTAGCTGCATTGATAGGGTCTTATAAAGATAGTTTGGTGGCTGTTTTCATTCATTGATTGAAGACAAAAGTGAAATCCATTCAGATAGTCCTCAGACCTCATGTCGCAATTTTGGCTGTGTCCATTATTTACGTCCATCTTGTCAGCCGCATAAAGGTATGCCAGTCGTAAACTCCCGTGGTTTGGAGTTAAGGTCACCTTTTGATTTATCTTTGAGAACTCATCCAAGGTGTGAAATGTACCACAATTAGTTTTCTACCCTACATTTGATGTGTCAACACGAAAGAAGGCGAAAGCAAATGGGCTCATTCCACCGTATGATCGTCATGCTTCTGTGATACTCGGTTTGTATAAACTGACAACAGAATAAAGAAAAACGGAACCATAGGTCGTAGCAGAGATTGGTTTTCAGGCTCTTGCCAGTGGTCCAAACGCATTTGACCGAGGGAGAACGCCGTTGCACCATTGCCCAATGGAATTTCAAAAAGTAAACTCTTTTGCCAAAGGCCAAAAAAGCATCAAACATAAATTTGACAATTCAGCTTGGAATTGCGCCTTACCAGTCAGAAAATAAGATAAGGTATCAAAGACATCCTATAGGCCCGGACGCTAAATATGAGAAAAATGTATGCAATGCGAGTGAGTGGCGAGGATTCACATGGAAATACTCCGGTGTACAGTGGGTGGGTGCTGTCGGACGGAGGTTGATTATCAAATTTCGAACAAGCATCACTATGATCGTCAACAGTTATCCTACTAAGAGCAAATAAAGAAATTTGGGAATTTTGACTGCCCTCTTGAAGTCCTAATGTCGGCTTTTGTAGGCCCAAGCAACGAGGACGAATCGGGACAAAGCAACTTTCTGAACAGATTTGGCCATCACAACTCCATCCTAGATAAATTGTCACAAGTTTTCTATTGGAGACGGAAGTACTCAGCTTTCGGACAGCTTCCAGGATAGTATAAACACCAATGGGAAATCTTTTCCGAGAGTACTATCAAAGTACTTGATATGGATGACCCGGTCCATCACGTTCCGTATACGTCTTGAGCCGGATGCATGGAACCGTTTGGGTTAAATATATATCTGTTTCGTTCACCTTAATAAAGATTTGGAGTGAATAACGTGGGCTGTGTGACCGTGCCGAGAATGTCGGTGTTTTTTTGTGTGTATTCTCACTGGCTGGAAGTGGAGATGTTAGCAACAATAACATCAGCAAAAGTGAACAGACCAACAGAATAGGAATAACTAATCCATACATTAAAATAGTGGAAAAGTAAAGCAATAGGATGGCAGCACACGACACATCGAAGCCGCGGATCACCTTTTTAACTATTTTGACATTCTGGTATCGTTTGAGAACTGAATACTGAGCCACTGAGGAAGATAAAAAGGGATAGCCAGATGAATGTGATTTGCTCAGTAGAAGAGAACGGGGCACAGAGTCAACGGTGCACTAACCCTGTACATTGCCCGATCGAGCTTTCGAGAAATTCCACTACATTGGCATAATCCAGGGCAGTGGTAGGTCCAAACTACTAAGATGATATTTAGAAAAACATTAATTCATGTACAATAAGCAAACTTCGACTGTTTTTTCGGAAAGCTGTACCCCAAATTTTGATAAACAGTCACATCAACGACAAAAAGGGGTCAGGCATTGTCAGCCAACAACAAATCTACGCCCGTAACCACTGAGGAGAGCCCAGAATGTGACAACAGTAGAAACAGACTGGTGTGATAAAACAAAGTCGGGATGTGTCCCAAATGAAGGAGTTAGTAATTGGTGGGTGGTACTTGGGGGAAGACGGAAAATGTCAATGGTTCTTTCAAAATTTTCTTCGGGTCTCTTTACAACCTCACTCTCCGTTGATGATTGATTTAAAAACGAAATGAATTGAGGAGGATATTTCGTATTGTATATTGCGACTTCATTTGTAGACCAGATGATGGAAACAACCGTGAATTGAAAGGAGCTTCTGAAGACGTTGTAAAACCGACCGCTTCATTGATTTCTACCTAGTAGCAGTGAAAGCGATCGTTCCAAACCTTTTTGATATTGGTTGTGCGTTCGAGGACACTGGTAATTCATATCGGGAGCAAGCGGTCAAGAATGGTCTTCCGTTCCTGAGAAAGGTTGGTTCTGTGTGCCCACATGCGAGATCCGCATGCCACCTTGTGTTCAAACGGTGGATGACTAGGATTATTTAGACTGTCTGCAGATGAAGTCCAAATAGATCAAAAATGTACGGGCATTTCAAGGGAACTATACAGATCTATTAAGGGAAAATTCCTTGGAAAACGTGAAAGCAACTTGTCCGATTGTGTCTCAGAAGAAATATAAATGAGTCTAACCTTTGCATGTTCAATCTCAACTTATGAAGCAGAATTTGTTTATTTCCCTCTATGTATGACAATACAGTCCAATATGATGGGTGCTTGTGATCACGTTTTCCAAACAAACGGATAGCGTGAATTGAATTCAGGAGTGTTGTTTCGATTTCACCAAAGCATACGGGAAATGGTGTCAATATTCTATGGTATCTTAGATGTTAACTGGTTTCTGGAGAGTACTGGTGAAGAACAGGTTAAAACGTCACCTGGGAATAATGCACTAGGAAATAGAGATTTAAAGGCATAGAAGCATCCTCTGACTACTTTATTTGACCACCTAAGTAGATGAACCGTTCTGAGGGAAGCTGAACCAGTTGGAGTGACTAGACCAAATACGTGCGCAAGACGGGTAGACCATACGCCTGACCAGTATCGAGTTGTGATTATTGGAACATATCCGCTAAAAGCCTTTGGATGAAAACATGACAAACAGGTTGGTGATCAGGTGAGCTAACACGAAGGGATCTATAATGGAAGTTTAACTAATGTTTCCCATGTTTGTGGTGTTTATAAGGCACAAGGTCTTTATGAAGATCCGGCCATCAGTGTTATTACAATTTTTTCTGGTATATTTGTGTGAATCAAATATATTTTCGCAACGTGACCACTAGATTTTAGAATGTAATGGAGATGGAAATTTTTCGAGCACCCGTTCAAGAGGCTCATGTATCCAATCGCGCGCCAGTCGAGAGCAAATCATATCAGGATTGGGCTTGTTCATGAAGAAAAAGGTATCTTGTATTACGGCACTTTGGAATGAGAATTCTGCTTTATAGTATAACGTATCTAATGCTTCCAAACTTCCCAGTGGTAAAATTTATTTAATTCAGTTCAATTCAATGCAACGTAATTAAGTTCAGTTTGATTAGCTCTAAAAACGGCTGTATTCATAACGACGGAGGGACTTTCATCCCAATTCTCTTCGCCATATCAGTCAATGGTTATTCGTGTCGGTAAGTATCACGATAGACATTACAATTTAAATAATACCGGGTAGAAAAGTAAACAGGAGAATAATAGTAATCGTCTTTCCGAGCGTAAAGCTTAATCAATCAAAAATGGATCAATCAGAAAAATACTTTGATCAGTGAGAAGGCACTGATATTTAATATGCTTTAGTATGAGAATCTTGTCACAACGAAAATGCACACTGACGTAGTGCAACAAGCTACACAGGATGACTTATCCTAAACTGAAAGTTCCATACTGGCTGGGAGGTCAATGAGTATCGATTCGACGAAATAGTCTCCTAATTCTCCAGACTGCGGTTGATTTGAGCTGACGGCTCATTTGGGAAGTGGTTAGAAAAACAACCAGTCCAAGCAAAGTCGCGTCCACTCAACCATTCCCCGATGCTTTGCGGACAGATTCTTAGTAAAACAAAGGTCTTGGTTGTGAGCCCTAATCGTTTTCCTGCTTAGCAGATGAACTCCCTAAAAGTAACTATCTGTCACCTATTCTCCCCTCACCAATGAACCAGGTAAGCAAAACAACTCCTTGTTGCGTGGGTTGTTGCACATGGTAATAAGAACCGCGGCGTGCACTGCTTCGAGTAGGGTGATAAGCACACTTCTTTCCGGAACTCTAATGCTGGTCTAATATACCACTGGATTACACGTGAGACTTTGGGATCAGAGGTTTTGGTTACCGTTTCGAACGGAAAATTTCTTCTGTGGTATAAGCAGCTGCAAATTGCCGATCGTCTAAAAGTATTCAGTAAGGGAACCGAGCAACGTAAATCTAGATCTATTGAATTAGGACGACAGAAACTGGACTGCACACCTATACAGAGAATGATTTTTTGTGCTTAAGTATTAGTCGATGGAAAGTAAAAAGTTAGTGTCAAAAATTAAATGAAAAGTGCCCCTAAATCTCAGCATTACTTTGATTCCTCCAGACAAAATAGCAAACCGTTGTATTAGAAGACCGAAAAATGGTAATAATACATCATAGAACAACAGAAGCCGTACAAGTATGTTCAATTTCACACAGTGTCGATTAACTTCAGGGACGTGATGCCAGATGGAGGCCATACGAATGTAATTATTACATACGTATTAGGACCAGATAAGTTGATGTGCTAGAGTGACCAGAGATTCGGCGTTGACGTAACTTCAAGAACTGCTCCCCTGTCAGCGCATTAGGGCGGGGAAGATAAATGTTTTCCCTCAAAAAGTGGAGAGGAAATTTCATTACATTTAGAAACAGTGAGTGGGGAATTAATGGAGGCGTATCACTGAAAATTAAAGGTGAAGAACTGCTGTTGTCAGATTACATCCGAAGTTTAGTCATGGGTAATTTAATGGAAACAAAGAGAAAAGAAAGAGGACAATATAACTCTTTGTAGCTCCTAAGAATCCATAGGAAAGGGAATGGGGTTCTATTGTTAAAGCCCACTCCCTAGTAAAGGAGAGCAGTGAAAAGCAAGTTTTCCTTGCTTAACATTGATAGCGATTGTGCCCTATTGACATAGTTAAATAGAGTACCCCAGTAAATTAAACACAGACAAGATCCATCGATGGCAAGATGGAACTTACCAGTTAGGTTAAGGCGTCCGTTCCTGATCGCTTGTTAGGCACTCACACCGGTAATTACCATGGCAATTAGTTAATGAGCTATCACGTTTACGAACCAACGCTTCAAACACACTGAGGGAAACTTTGTCCGAAATTATGGTAACTCAACATTAGATAACGATTTAAAAGAGAATTCGGCTAGGCTACCTCCAAAATTTAGTCGCTGAAACAAATGGTCAGTAAACGACGAATGTCGCATATTTCAATTACGATCAAAGGATGTTGCCGTCTATAATAACAGGACAATTATTCCTGTTGCAGAAAACTTAGTTTAGCTGAGTAAATCGATTAAGTGATCCATCTTTGTTTCCAATGGGAATATGGAGCTAGACGTCGCCCCGTTGAATGTCCGTTGACTAACTGCCAAACTGTAGGAAGTTTTCTTTCATTACCATTTTATTTTTTATTTGTTCTGGTATATCCATTGCAAAATGGACGTCAGAATGTTTCATCGAACTGAATTTCGCTCGGAAATGCGTAAAGTCGCTGGCACCTTGAAGATCCCTTCACCTATCTGGACCATGTATATTTTGAAGGGTAGGCTGAAACTAAATGAATGCCGATAAGATGGAGCTGCTGGACGGAATAAGGAAGTTGTATTTTACGAAACTAATCAAAAATTTCCATAGATCATTACCAGTTCGCGATTTTTTGTTTAGATTCATTTCCCTTAATAATAAAGTGCAAAAACGATTACATTATAATGTGCTATTACTTTGGCACTTTGAAATATTCCATTTGAGTCGACTCAGTATTTTTGGAAATCAGCAGGCTATTTTGTTTTAAACTAGCGAATCGCATTTCTTCTGTATCCCGGTCCAATCTGTGTAAAAATGTACGTGAATGAACAATACCCGCGTCCTTTGTGAAAAATGTATCCTTTGTTGCGTAACTTGATTTGATAGGTCATTTTGGTTCCAACAACAGCTTACCTAATACTGATACATGAACTCTTTTGGGCTACACACAAACAGTTGTCTGCAATTTACCACAATGGTCTCAACAAGAACATAGTGAAAGAAGCCTTGAAGATATCGCCTTACGTAGTCAATAACACGTCAATGGACAACGTGTAATCCCCTCGCAGTATGTGTGCAAGAATAGACTTCAACCTGCTCTCCTTGTGCAACATTTCAGCTACTCGATTCCAAATGTTGAGTTCATACAAGCCGTAAAGTCAGATATTCAAATTTGCCAATCGTGTCCAATTCGCTGAGAACAAGAAGTTATTCATAAACTGCTGAAGGCCACAGTCATTGATGGCAAATCCAAATGAGATGTTATTATTTGAAACTACCAAATGCTTGAATGCGCTACACTCGGAAGGCTCGGTACTAAGCAGAGGTGAAACGAGAAAATCTTCAGACTGATCGAATGGTCAAAATTCATCTAGTGTGGAATGTCCAGAGGTTCCGTAATCGGGCTGAAATTTGGTAATAATTCAACAGGACACTTCTTAGACATACGTGAAATAAAATGGAACGATCGTTTTCCGTACCGTGAAAACATCAGCAAGACTATTGCCACAAATTATGGTCTCCCACTGATTTACGAATCATCTCGTTCGGGCAATCAAATCTGGTGTCACATGTGCTTTGTTTCGAGAGCCAACTTAGGCTAATCCAGGAGAAAACGTCGACAAACTGCCGCTGTGATGCTCGACACGCAGTGTCCACGGGCATATTCGAGGCTCCCCATGGAATAGGATTCTGCAATTTTAAGCACTGTTTTGTTTCGAAAAAGAATTTCAGTCGTCCGGGAATACTGGTAATGGATAACGTGCACTAGGTAAAAGTTTGAACATTTCACGTTTCAAAATTCACCTAGACCTACAAAGATCTACCATTAAATTTCTACCTACCATTTTGGGGTCTTTCCTTCCATCAGGATATTTTTGTGCCCTGTGGCAGACGCATTTATTGCACGAAAAATAAAATAGTGGAAATTAACTTGCCAGGCGCGCCGAGTACAATTTCTCCGAACGGGAATAATTTACACAATAATCCAATACGGATTTTTAGACGTGTACAAGAACAGATCGTTTTTGGAGGATATCGCCTTATCGGTCAACAGCCGGCAATGGTTCAAAAGTATCCACGTTCAACTTTTGAATATAATCAACCGTTCTGGCTGTTCCTAATAGTGATCGGTTTACTATGCAAATGCTACACTGACGAAGTTTCGTACCAGTCAAGCCGAACACATCCAGTGTCTGCCTTTACATTCTACTGATTCGAGTTTATATGATAGCTCCGGAAATAGCGATCAGCGTTCCGATGAAAATTATGCTATTCTAAATCATTACGCGGTGTTGGACGAAATATGCAAAAACTGCGTCGTAGTTGCAGCATGCAATTCATCGTATCGGTACTACCGAAATGCAAATAACAAGACACCACTGACCTGGAGATTTACGACTGGTCTTGCATATTTTTTTTGTTAGTCAAGTATGCACACCCGGTTTTTCATTATTCTACATTCACTATACTTACGTTTTCCGTGACTGGTTTTGATGTTACCATCTCACCGGAATCCTTGTTTGCTGATGTTATTTCTTCCCTCTACTCAAATGCTAGTCTTGATCGACGGACGAACGAACTTTCCAAGTTTCACTTGTGTGAGTTGTGAATGATGTAATGTTAATAACGGCGTTGTTGGTAGATGTAATGCGTCAAAGTTTCCACTACCGTGGATAGTCTTTCTCAAGTCTTTCTTTCGTTAAGAGGATTGCAAAACTTGCTTTGAGAAAGACTACCCACGGTAGTCGAAACGTTGGCGTATTACATCTATCAACAACGCTGTGTTATTATTATATTCATCGATTAAAACCAATACATGGCGCATCGATTTTTCGATTTACAAAGTTAAATGAAACTTCGGTTAAATTTACTTAAAGTGAAATATCATTTGGTTCTGTTATTGTTTCAACGGATTCCTTGTGTTCTGTCAACGTCAGACGCACCACTGTAGACCATGGGAACGTCACTGACTTGTTAATTCACTCGAGATAGAAATAATCAGCGGAGTACGACATTTTGGACGAAGTGCAAATGCGTTGAGCATATACTGTATCACAAGTAATAAAATCGGAGTAGTGCGAGTAATCCTGCAGTTCTAAGTGCCCCGTAAAGTCTCAGTAAGCTAACCGAGAACAAACCTGTTCGCTAATTCCTGACTAATCTGTTGTCAGCAGGTAGAAAACAATGTACTGAGAAACTTGCAACTAAATACTTTTCTAATCAACCCATAGTGCATTAAACTAGACTACAAGTTGAGCGTCCCGGTTGACACCTATTGGTCCAACCTAGTAGTAAACTCTGTGACTATGATAAATAAATAATTGATAGCAGAAATTTTGTGACTTTCCTTTAACTACTATATTTTCAGCCCATGTACAATTGCTTTTCATCACAGTTTGCATATCCTCACATACTCAAAGCACATTTGGACGTGTAACAGTTCAAGCATTGCTGGTATACTCAAAGTTAACTTGTCAAAAGCGACGGTAAAAGATGTCTAAGTTTTGTTGTTTCTGACATTTGATCGGTTGGATGTCACGATATCAGGACGAGAACAGACACGTTTGTTGCTTGATGATTCACTGACTTCGAGAACTAACTGTCTTCCATGGTTGTTGCAACAAACATGAATTTTGCACAGGCTATGTACTCGGCAACCACAGACGATCGAGTATGTGAACAGTATTTTTCTTGTTGTCAGACTTATGAAGACTCACCTACTACACTGAAAGTTCACTTGGTTTTTTGTTGAAGAACATTCCTGATTTTTATAGATGGTAAAAAGTAACCAAGATTTTATTGTGGTAACTTCTTCGGGTTTGATAAAATGGTGAAACATGTACATAAAACTTGCTTTGTGAATCCTCTGGCCCCTGATCACTAACTTGACCGGAGGGCTGTCAGTTTTCAAGGTCTTTTTGGAGGACACGTTGATTCACGTGAACTGAACGAGAGAATTGTGAGGGCATGCTATCCTCGTTTTTTTATGTGAAAGCCAAACCCAGACTTGTTATCCATGCTCTTGTGAAGGTTGACCGTAGTCCACAAGTTGCAACCGATAAGCATAATTTGATATAGTCTGATCGTGTCAAAGCCTGACTACGTTCCGTTAGCATAGACAGAATAGGACCGTATTAGCTCGTTGCATACCGACCGTCAAGTGATATGGCGTCTGGACTGGATATCAAAACAGTAGAAGGACAAACCAATATTGTTGTACTGTGAGTGTGCAAGTCAGTCGATGTGTGCAGTCCGCCTTTCGCCACAAGAAAACCTAACCAGACTAGGTTTAGAACTAAGCAACAAATTGGACAAATCAGTCGATGACTCGACGATTTGTCTCGGCTTAAATTGGATATTTTCGTGGGAGGTCATGGTAACGATGATGGCGGGTTATGAATAGAATCGATTATTTATGGTCGAATGAATGCAAAAACGAGACAACAGTTGACAAGCACGTACTATTTAGGACGAGAAGTGAATGCTTATTTAGGATGGATATTACTAATACCGCCGTTAGTAAGCGCTGAACTTCTGGATATTCTGTTTTCCTTAAGTGACTTTTCTCTGACTGTCTTTTAAAAGCCTCGAATCATTGAAATAATTATTAGTAACTAGATCATTTTTTCATTCCGAATCTGGAGAATTATCAGAATCATTGTGTAATCAACTGTCAAGCAATGCCCACTTCGTTTTAAGTCCATCGGATTTGATGTTACCGAATACATTCAACTCGTAGATATATTACGTCTAACTGAACTTAGCCGGTTCCTTATGACTTCCGCTCATTTAGTAATTGGCACTTCACTCCACGTACTCTTCACTGGGCAAGGTATGTTAAAATACTTAAATTTTCCATCCTCCACAGTGAGATTACAAACATGTTTTAAACTATAATTCTAACGGAGATAGCCGCTGGGACCTGGAACCTAAGTATCTTTTCACGTGCTTGAGTCAACTAACAGCACAACGTAATTAGAAGTTTCAACATCCTTTTAGATATAGACTTTCGAACTTCATGTGAACTCTGCCGACCTATCGGTCATCTGTAGGGCGATTAATCTTTCACGTTTCATGCCGTCTCGGCGTGGTGCTTGAAGCATTCGTCATTGCACCTTTTCTTGATTGGCCTCAATCAGAATGTGGTGCTGTCTTACTAGCCATTGTTATCTGAGACTCACATTCAATTAAGTTCTTGCTTCATTTGTATTCATGCTCCGTCTTTCAATAAAACTCGTCCTACCCCAAAATACAGGGATTTTTGCGGTACAACGTATGTTCAATCACAGCTGAAACGAGAAAAATCTCAAATCTACAGAATTTGACAGTCTAGTAATTCGCAGTTAAAATTTGATGTAATTCACTAATGATTAGCCAGAACATTTTCAAAGATAAATAAAATTGGCTCCTGAACACAAGCCGCCATTAGCGAGATAGCCCCTCATTCCCAGTGCCATGGAAACAGAGTGAAAGTGATCGCTGTTTCTTCGAAGTGATTATGCCACAATAAATGCAAACCCCATCGACACATTCTCACAGGCGTGTAGGGAGCAGGATACCATGGCTTGAGCGTTACTTTATTAAACTCGTAAATTGATAAACGAAATTAGTTGTTTATGACATGTATTACGCAAAAGTTTAGTGTTAGCAGGTTACTCCATACCCATTAGGCCTAGAGCATTGGGGAAAAGGAGACCGACAACTGTGATTATGAATCTTAGAGTGGGATAACACCATATAAAGTCTCATTAGGTCGGGTATGGTAACCAGCCGGGCGACCGCGAATCGCCTTGTGCATATATGAGTGTTACCTCGGTGTATGTGAGCACCAGCTGAATGGAACAAATGCAGAAACGATATTACTACTCGGGGTAGTAGACAGATCAGCAACCCGCCGCGTGATCTGAATACATGTTCTAAAATCACCACTGTCAGTAGCACTAGTCGGGCTGATTAGAGTATCACGGGAATTTTCGAGACAAGTCATTCGAATAAGTCTTGGTTTCTTAAAAGCTCAGTCAATGGGAATTCAAGGGGAGAAAAATCAGTGAATTTTTGTGCACGCGGTTGCGTGCCTGCACGGATGCACATGCTTTCGCCAACTCGTTGTTACGGCTTACACGAGAACAGTTTCTACTTTCCAAATGAGTAATGTGAACGTCACAGCCTGCCGAATGTCTCCTCAAACCCGAGAAAATTATTCGGCTGGCTTGTTTCAACGTGGTGCTGCACTCGGTGCTGCATTCATTTCACTTAGACCTGCTGATAGCGGTTTTTCTAAAAACAAAATGGACTATGATCGAGTAGGCCAGCTAACCGTCGGATTGTTTGTCTTGATCCATTATCCTGAGGCGTAGTTCTTCTCGTCTAAATAAAATCATCACGTATTCATAGGTTGCTTTGTCTTTATTGTTGTGCCCTTGCGACTTCCATCATCCCATTGGTTGTCCGGGTCGCGCTTTGATCAGTCCATCGTGTTCGATACATTTCACGTGATTCAGTTCATAGCGTTCATTCTGATTGGTTCGTCCAGCTCACGGTATGACGTTCTCGGTCTGCATATCCACGCTCTTGCCTTCCCATAACTCCACTATGTCGGCTAGGTGCTGGTAGGCAATGCCAAGACGCGGTCTCATTCTGACCTTGCGTTCTGCACTTGGTTGCTATCTGGCAAGATTGGGTAGCATGCACGCCCATGTACTGATGCTGAAATGTCCGGCCCGGCCCAGCCTCGCACAAGCACCAGTAACCCATGGAACAGCCCTGTCAGTCTCAGGCGCAATGCCAATCCCAAAACCATGCCTTCACACCAGGTTTGAGTTTGATACATTTAAATGGATCATGGGTCAAACTAATGGCAAGCCTATGTCTATAGAAATTTGCTGTCTGCGGTCCAAACACCGCAACCAGTGGTGATGAACTTAAGAGCTTGGATGGAGGCTATGCGGTAATCAGTGTCGACTTGGTGCGCTAAGACAGCACCACATGTCATCTCTGCTTTGTGGCAGTGTTCTTTCGTGCAACCGAATGGCTAACTTAGTCGTTCAACCGATAGAGGATGCGCCGCGGACCTACCTAAATGGATATACTGCCATCTGGCGATTGATTTGTTCCTGGTCGGATGAAGGGCTTTTCACACAGATTCTGAAATATTCGGTGTTTCCTCGAGGCTTCGCTTTTATTCTGTTATTAACCTAAGACCGGTCAATCAGAAAACTATACCATAAAATAGCAAAACACAACGACTATCTTCATTTGTCTGTGCTGTACGAGCGGTTTCTTTATAAAAAGAGCTCCCAAAAGTTTGACAAAAAATCATTCGGCATGATTTTTTTGAAAAATGAGTTCATCAAAAGACTTGTTTCGTTAGTTTGTAACATCCCATTCCTGTCCAAACACCTAGCTCCAGTAATTTCCGATTTAATGTTGTGAATGTATGGTGTCAATCAAAAGGGAAGCAACGATAAGCTGAAGCAAAATTGCCAACACAAATGCCAGTTACTTTCATATTCTCCCTAGAAGTTGAGTCTCGTCGATGGATGCAAATTTTTCTGAATTTCACTGTTGCCGTAAACGCCTGTTTGTTTGAACTGGTTGCTTAGGTTACGAAATTCAGTATTCCCCTGTGTGCACAATAAAAATTATCCTTATCAGAAACAAATACACAGAGTATTTCTCCCTAGTCGAGTAAAAATAACTTCTAAAACCTTATTAGTTGTATGGGTTTCACCCATTTCAATACTAACCAGTTAGTGAATCCTATAAACTTGCCTCAGGTCATCTGTAACTTCCCGTGGAAGTTTTAACGTGGTCCCTTGGACACCCCTGATATCTAAACCACTCGCCCAAACAACCCGTGTTGTCAGCTCAGAAACCATGTGTACAGGGTCTCATGCTCCTTTGGGGTTATTCTACTTTTTCAATTTTCCCTCGCACCTAAGATATTTTAGTTAATTTACTTAGAATGAAGAAATACACATTATTTATTCAATGCAGTCTGTTTACATCTTGTTTTTTCTTTGACCTCCAGCGTTCAACAGGAACAGAAAAGATAAACTGAAAAGAACTATTTTCAATGGCAAAAGAGGAAACTGTGCGGTATTGAAAGAATACAAAATTTTGTGTCAAGTGCATTACGCAACTAAGGTGCACCTCGGTGTGGGCAGTTGTAACCTACACCGTAAAGGTATAGTAGTCTAAGCAACGGTTTCAGGCTGGATCAATCATTCACTGACCAAAAAACGCAACCTGATAATCGATCTGCGGTTCGCCAGGTGTTGTCAATTATTCAGCAACCACTGGCTACAAATGGATTTACAGTATACTTGAGCAATGACTTAATAAGCGGGCTATACATATTCGAGATGCTAGGATCGAAATAGAATACTATCACGATTTCGGCATACAGTCAGCTTGTCAACTGGCATGCAAAATTTACGAACAGTGAGACACCAGTTGTGAGAGAGTCTGCTACTACAGCAGTCGTTGCCATGTACTTATCGTACAGGGTCACGTAGGAAATTCTGGTTTCGGTTCGGGCGCTTCCAGAACTTCTGTATTCTAAGTGAACTGTTGGTGATTCGTGGACTCAGTGATTTAGACGAGAAACGGACAACTCAGTATCCATCGTGTGTGGATAGAAAAGCAGGAGCACATTGGCATACTACTGATTTCCGGGAAAGTATTTCGCTCTATCTTCTGTCTCTGTGATTGCGTTACGGGTCGTCGTGGATACCGCCACTTAATACAGGAGTTTACCATAGCCAGTAACCATCTGTGGGCGTGAAAAACCGGCAAAGGTAGAGTACTAATATTATTTGGTGTGAAATTCAAGTGAGTTGTTGAGAGGCCGTGCGTAAGCGATCCCTAGTCAGCATGCAATAATCGCGCACTGTGGTCGAATGCCGTTGGAACTGATAAACCATCTGCACAACTGCGCCCCCCTTAATCTCAAAAATCGATTGCACGTGCCGATTATTTAATAAAACACCGTTACGGCAAATGAAATTGGACAGTAGTAAACATTTGTATGGTTAATATTAATCACAAGTACTCAGAACTTTTGGGAATAAAAATCAACATATGACTGTGGATGGATGTACCAAATTATCTAGATTGTTCTTCATTCTATGGTGAAACAGAAGTATTTAGGAACAAAAACGTCTAATTTGGATTAAAGTAAAATTAGCACACGAAATCCCATGACAATCTGAATGATTACATGGAATATGATCTGAAGAGAGTGCAGTTTTCCTTTAGTCTGAGGAGGTTTGAATAGCATAATTGCATTGTGAACAAAGACGACACGGAGGAAATTATTTTCCCGGAATCAGGATCGGTTTAGTCAGTTATCCGCTAGTTAAAACGTGCATATTGCACAAGCCATCTCCGAATGGTATGTTGAAACTTCGGTTTGTACAAAAAAACCATTTTGTGTTAGTTATACTCTTTGAAAAGTACACGAAAATCGATACTTGTTGATGGTGTGAAAAGTTGTGTATGTTTTATTCTTACAAGCACCGGAAAGATACAGCGATCGATAAGCATTGTTTTATTTCACGGCGCAGTGTGTAGAGATATCACAGGAGGAGGTACATACGTAGGCATGTGCAGGTGCACTCGCTCCCGTCACTCAGAAAGTTAAACTGTATTGTACCAAAGAGTGGCATGTTTGGAAGAGGTGAGGGATACTTGGAATGCTACAATTTTTGCATATTACTTGTAACCAACTGAATTTTCAGTGACTAAATAGCTATCGAGAAGACCTAACGGATGGTATCGATAACCTAGACTACATCATTTGCAACTGCAGTCGGCTATGAATTTTCTTTTCCAGAGAGAAACATAACTAGGGTTTTTGGGAAACGTCAGTGCCGTCTATCCAGTATTTTCAAAATCCGAAATAACTTTTGTGCTATTCAGCTTTACTTTGTGATTATCGGTACCTAATTTGAAAGTGGTTTTACCCCATACATTTCTAATGCACGGACATACGTGTTGTTGATCGATGTTGCATGCCTGACTTGTCACATTTTTAAATGCATCGATTTCATTTGACTTCCTTTTAGAGAACTTTACCTTGTTCCACTATCTATCTCATGTGAAAATCTTCGTTTCTCATGCAAAACTAGAAAGCCAAATTTTAGCCTTCCTTAACATAAAAGTCCATCCATGAGACGTCTAGTCTGCCTGATTTCTAGAATATTGACTGTAGATCTATGGTACGAATTCCTCAGGTGCCACAGCGATTCTGAGCATTTCTGATCAAATTTGTAACCCGTAATGGGTATGTGTGCAAACCCACATCAGTAGGAAGTAATTACGGTTTGTAAAACCATTTTTTATTATATTATGTCCACGCTTAGACTGTAATTTGCAAACCACAAATAAATCATACAACTATTTCGTAATAATTCACCATGTAATATCATCGCTCAACTCACCATAAAGAAACCATGGAAGCACTAGCACTGTACAGCTGTTTCATCCAGTGCATATGGATCGCGCCCGAACTTGGACGCGAACCCGGGGCCAAACGAACGATTGTGAGTCGAACGCCTTAGCCATTACGCTACCGGGCAGGCTCTGAACGGTTTGTTGAACTTCATCACATGATGTTGCACCTGTC
>LUCM01001029.1:0-28612 GCA_008360955.1 Fasciolopsis buskii | reverse complement strand
AGAATTGTCTTCACGCGCACAGAAGACCTGAATTTGAGGCATCTGTGGCGTCAGCGCGATATCCGGATATCGATGAGAAATCGAGTTTGTGCTATACGATTCCGAATTATGGGCGTTGAGAGTAGGAGAAATGCGAAGACTTTTGGTGTTTGCTCACCGTTGTCTTTGTAGTATTAGTAGAGTATGGTGGAATAATTTTGTGAGTAACTCAGAGGCTAGGCGTAAGTTACTGGGTCCTAGGTTTGCGGTATTTAAAATGGGCACGAAATCGGAATAGGTCAAAATGGTTAGGACATGTTTGCGCATGTCCACAGAACGACTGACTCATTGTATGCTGTCCCTCAACCCAGATGATGGTTAGAAGATGATTCTGTGATGACGGTGACATTAGAATGCAGTATGAAAGCTTTACACACTGGAGTGACGCGTGTAAGTGGTGTACGACTACCGGGTTGGGGTTCATGAGATATTCCGCAGCAACGGTCGGAGACAACTGATATGGCTCACTACCGCAGTCAATGAATTTTCTGTTTTCGATTTGTTGGTGGCATGGGATAGCAAACAAACCTGGAAGATGTTAGTGCAAGTTAAAAAGGTTGTACAAGATGCAATTGAAACATCTTGTTTTTAATAAACCTATCAAGAGCAGCAAATCAGTTCCTTATAAATGTCGACTAATGGAAGCGAAACGTTTATCCGTTTAATTTCTAATTCAGTCGGATCATGCAGGCTCGGTCTTGCTTGTAAACTGTTCGCTTTCCCAATCCATTGTGAATTTCTCAGTTTGATATATGCCTCCAGACTTCACGTTTAATTAATCCCGTGCGTATTGTAAAAACACTCCACACATTCGCGGAATTATCTGATTTTTTAATGGTTACTGTTCCAAAGCGTATTTTACTTATTGAGAAACTATCCTCCAGTACAGTAACAAATAGGCGCGGGACCGTCACACTTAGATGAGCGATCCGAATTAACGCGAAAACATGTACGGCTCATACTCATCAGACGTACTTCATTTTCTTGGAACGATTGCACATGACAACAGACAAACAAAAATTACGGGCGGGAATTTGTTCAGACGAATGTGTAATTCAAACGAAGACCTATCGCTGTTGGCTGCATCAGCTATTTCAGTCCTTATTTTTGAATTGTCATAGTGAGGCCAATTGAATATTATGTTGGTCATTTCAAAGACTGACCAGTCTGATCGGTTTCTAATCCTTAACTACCTCGGATAACAACGCACACCGATGTAATCTATACGTAAAAAGCCTTAAAATTCATCCAGACAAGGCAGATTGTGTGAAATGTATGTTTGCCCAAAGGTACTGCGACTCCGATTTTGTGCCTAACTTCAAAGTTATTGGCAAAATAATTCCTTTCATACCAAACTAATTTTAACATGGTACCAGTTCTCCAACACCCAGTGTGCTCGTGCAACGACGTGTTAGCCTTTTTTCTAGATCTGAAACAACGGACAATGTAGCCCCATTGATTTACACTCAATCTTTAAGTGATATAACATGTTTGAAATACTGTTATTACTCCTTTCTACTCATCGTGGAAGGACATGTAGGGTAAATCAACTGGCTTGTGAATTGTTTACCAAAATGGCACTCTCGAATAACGTCTACTAGGTAAATCATCTTCAACAAACTAGTCTGGGCTCAGTTTACCAATAAATCATATTCCGCCTTTATTTCCTTTTTCAGATTTCCACCATGTCGTCAAACAGTTCCTGGTAGTAAAACAAAAACGCCAGATTTGCACAGCCTCAACGACAACCGGCATCAGCTAATGAATCACAAAATCGAGCTATCTGTGCTGAGATACCCAGCCGATTTTGGACCACTCGTCGTTGTAAATCGCTAAACACTTCTTTGACATCAACTACGTTTGATACTACAAAGGCAAATATATAAATACAAAAAAATAAGTCAGCTTTTTTTATCCTTGTCAAATCGGATGTCAGGATACGTGTACAGTAAACTGGTAACCTTGACCGAATTGACCATCCAAATTCTCGCATCTCCGCCCTGACAATGGTTTTCTTTTACTTCCTTTATCAACGAAATGAAAATGTACATTAATTTTCAGGAAGGAGGCCGCAGCCCACAGAGGGCCGCCGAGTGGGGAATTTGACCGGCGGTGGGAAGATTCGAACTTGCGACCTTCACGTCCAAACCCCACGGCCTTGTCCGTTTGGTCACTGTCGGCCAAGCAGTCCCACTCTATGTGCATATAAGGACATAAAGAAGCTGTTTCGGCCTAATGCAAAATGAAATTAAGCAACAATGTCAACCAAGTTCACGATGAATATGGTTCTGCCGGAATGTGCAGGCCAGCCTTTTTTCCCCTACAGAACTTAACACGCATGAAATCACGGACCATCACGGACCATCATGGTGATTTCTATAAACGGAAGAAGCAGATGTCTATAGATTTCAGGTTGTCAGTGGTGAATTGAGTGTTGCTACAATATGTGGTGTGCTTCTATCACGTCCAGATACTCTCAACTGGAGGCTGTTTTAAAATTGACATACCGCGGTAAATTGTTCACCATCGCGTATCAGGTGATCATCCTTCTTCATCGGAAAGCTGAATGAAGCAATCACCTTTGTGAATAATACCGCTGACTTGGTGAAGTATTATGTAAATTCATCCCACGGTTACGAATTGCTCTGAACATAATGGACTGCTAAAAGCTATAGGACATGCCTCATCGGCTGCACATCTGTTTAGAGCATGCAAAAGTGATCTTTTGAGTTGAAAAACCATGCAAATTTGTCAGGCTAATCAGTCGAATGTTTCCACCCCGTCATCTGTGACTGCAAAGTCTCCGGCAATCTACATGGTCCGCTATCACAAGTCGAGATTTTTTAGGTTAAATATTGTTGAAGCGAAATTTATTTGAACTTCCAAATGTGACTGAATGTGATTTTCCAATAATTTGCCAGTGGAGTCTCCCGCGGATTACAGTGAAAAACTCCATATACAATCGTTATCATTATACGTAATTAGTAAGGTTTTCGTAGACTTTTCATTTATGGGTCAGGCCGTTATTCAGTATTATTTTCTCACCACCAGCTTTCATCTAATCGAAGTTGATCATATTATACCTTATGGGGTAAACTGGACGTATCCCTCAGGTCAGAGAACAGAGAATCTACGATGAACATACGATTACTGCTTATACTCGGACGAAGATATCGCCCAAACTTCAACGTGATTCGTGCTGATTCCTTTGTTTCATATCAGCAGATTGACATCATCCGATAGTCACGTAACTGGCAACTGTTTCAGCTACCCACACAATCTGGTGCTATTTTTGGCCGTACGTTAACATGTTAATGCGCCTGCTAGAATACAACGAAGACAGAGACTGAATTTAAATTCAATACAACACAAAGTAGCGAACAAGCTCGTTTTCAGTTATTTGTACTCATGCCAATACATAACATTAAACAGGGTTGGAAATGGATCAAGAGAAATTGTCGGTCTACAGTCACACCAGTTTAAAACTCTAAGAATGTGTTTGTGTGTAGGTGTGCAATTGATCAATTTGTCACACGATCAGGTTGTAAAACATTTGCTGGATGATGACAAGTGGGCGAGAGAATTTCACGAGTCTGAACAAAAAACACGAAGTAGGTCGAAAAAAATAAGGTTAAGAAAAAACCCAGTATATGTTCGTTTGGCTTTCAAATGTGACACGGATGCGAAATTCATCTAACGAAAACTGTCAGGCCCAATCAGTAGAACGTTCTTTGTTGCACACTTGAAAACCGTGTTCACAACCAACCCGATCTTGAGTTTCTAAAAACGGAGAGATTGCCAGATTCTGCAGCCTCATTCTGTGTGTATTCATTCACCTGCTCCTGTGGGACCAGGTCTATTGGCCGCACGACCAGGCGTTTGGCCGATCACGTTCGTGAACACCACCCGGCTTGGTTGAGCACAGGAACAGTTAAAACAATTACTAGCACGGTGTGTTTATGCCTTGTCGAGTCAAATCACTCGATGAACGTGGAAGGTGCTTTTCACACCATCTAAGAAGTTAGGAACAGAAAACCAAGAAGTGTCAATTGTCGCACATTGAGCACAGTCGAAGCCTTATCTATCCATTTGTTTTACCCCGCTCTGTGTGCTCAAAAACAATTTGTTCAGACTCTTAAACTTCCTTGGCACACTTGTCATAATCCAACAAGTGTTTTACAACCTGATCTTGTGACAACTTGATCAAGTACACACTGACACATAGACACAAATTCTTAGTTTCGAACGGGTATGACTGCAAACCGACAATTTCCCTTGATCCATTCCCAACCCTATTTAATGTTATGTATTGGCATGAGTATGAATAACTGAAAACGAGCTTGTTCGCCATGTTGTGTTGTTTTCGATGTGTTCTGTGGCATTTTTCAATCTTTTGAAGTCAAATTTAGTGAACGCGAAGAGGATCAGTCTGAAATGTTGTCTAGTCTTCTTGGAATTCTGGAAGTGACCTCTGGTCGAAAATAATTTTCTTAATTTGACTAACAAACCTCACCGTTTACGTGCCATCCCACTCCGTCCTTTCAGTCATTCACGCCCCCAGCTAACAGCATAGGATTGGCTTAGTTTATTTGCAGTATTTTCACCATGGCATTTCTCCTGAAGTGTGGAAATTAACCAAACGCGTATTCGGAATGACAATATGCATTCTACTTTCTGCATACTCAAACGGCGATTGTCTAGGCATACGATATCGTATCAGTGTGAAATGTGTTCCTATAAGGCATCACGAAATGCTCAAGCAGAAGTAACAGAGCCATGTATTGAAAGACACACAGAGGTGATGTCTGGTTGACTTTGAACGTTTCGCGGTTATGACGCCAAACGAAAGGCAACGCATCTGTGCCAGTTCAGACAGCACGGATTAAGAAGATGGTGCTAGCATCAATTTACATGCAAGGGGAAGAAGATTTGGGAGTAGAAGTTGGCACCCGGGAAGCAACCGAGTTGACGTTTAGACGAAATCACGTCAATCTCTAAAATCATAAAAATTGACTACCATCATTGAAATAGTCATGAATCAATTTGTTTAGACTATGATCCACTCCGGATTTCGCTACGAAGACAGAGTAATATGGCCTGTCTCTTCAAGCTAGCGAGAATACTATGACAATTATCGCATATGTTTTGCCTGAATGAACCACGAGAGATTTTGATAAACATTTTAAAGTATTAAGAATCAATCAGGATGACCTACACACGAAATTACAGATACTTTCAGTAATATTTCCGCCGAAGTATGTCAGCAAAATCTTCTCCAACAACTTCCAAACCACAGATGAACATGTGGTATGTATCAGGTTCCTTCTTCTGAGCAGACGTTAACCGGTGCAGGACTGGTTTGTAATTTAAAAAAGACCATGAACTGATCTGCCAAGAGGCCGAACAATCCACTGTCACATTCTGGATCATTGGGAAAGAATGAGCCATCCAGGCATTAATCATTGGCAACTTCCAGCGTGTTTGGTTGCTTCCCGAAAGTCGTAGGTTTCATTTAAGGTGGATCAGGAAAGTTGATTTAGGCAGAAAACAGACTTTATGAGGCTAGGGAAGGAATTTTTTACGTCACTTTAACTATTCAAGCAGTTGAATAAATATCGCAAACATGGTTCATAACACATATCCCCGACAATTGCTGTAGTCCGGTACAGTATCCATGTGCAGTCTCTTTATACGCTGGTTCTCCATTTTTTCCAATTAGTTGATTTTTAATTTCAAACTCTCTATTGTTTTGTCAAAATTATTCTAGCTTCCGGCATAATTGCTTACGTAACGGAGAGAAAAGTTCACTCGTTCCGTGAGCGGGTGGTTACAAACGATCAGGACTGTTGAAAACTTAAACAGTTCCGGTTTTCCGAATGATAATAGCGTAAAATCGGTGATGTTCGGAGCCGTTCTCAATTATGCGTGGTATTTGGAGGACCCGTTTGTCTAGCAATAATTTGTGTCCACTGAACTTAGCTATCTTGCATTTGCATTCAGGTAAATTTTATCGATCAATGTTGGCTAAAACACGAGAAGAAATTGTGGCTTGCATTCGATTGTGGGACAACTTATCTTCGCTAGCAGGTATCGGAAAATCAATTTATTTGTCCCCCTCAAACTTGCTCTCACGTGACTGAAAATCAAGATCGCAATTTCGAAGCTTTTTTGGTACAATTGGCACCTGGACTTTGCATGTAAAAAAATACATGCGTGATTTTATAGGTCACGTGTTTGCATAGCTAATCCGCAAGGTGCTTCTTAACTGCAATCTTACTACTTTTCGTGATCCAACCGAGCGTTTGTTGTACTTTGTTTCCAGCTTCTTTGATGACGGCTTTCGTCTCGAGAGAATTCGCTATTAACAAAAAATTGGAATTACTTATCACAATTCACATCACCTGGGGTGAAAAAAAAACGAAGAAACCAGACGAAGAAATGTACACGAACGACGAAGATTCGTTAACCTTCATTGGCGTGTCATGCAGGACAGACACTCTGGAGCCATCGGGAAGATTCACGGCGGATACACCGTCCGTAACTTCTCACGCATAGACAGCACACTGCAGCAAAATTTTAATCAAAATGAAAGATATCGTGAACACATCACAATAAAACAACTGTATTTAATCGATCAGCTGTGGGATGTGTTCAGCCGAATACATTGAACCGTCCTCTCAAATGACAACCTTATGTTATTGGATTTGCGAACAGTTCCCGTGTAAGACAATATTTAAAGTTGCTTACAGTAATTACACCAAAAATCTGGACAGCAATTCCGCACAAAATGGTACATGTCCAAATTAGAAAAGCCGGTAGCTAAGCACAATGATGGACTTTAGGTGAACTGTCCACATGTCATTCGGTGGGATCTCTCAGATTTCCCTAGAACAAACCATGTAAAGGAATAGTCACCGATTCGAACCCCTCTGAGAACAAAGGGTTTTCTTGTTCATTTGGATCAGTTCTGTATTTGTTATCGGATCTCACACAAACCAGCACTAGTCTCGTAAACAAATACAACGATGGTTTGCTCTTTTCCCGTTAGCGTTATCGTTCCTTCACAGTCAACAGTAAAACTTCTGGGAATTCGGGGGATATGACTCGAAGGTGCGAGCTTAACCCTTTGCGTCCAGTTCACATTGTCAGCTAAACCTACCTGGAATGTCCGTATTCCATGTTATCTACTAGGCGATTACGTATCTTAATTGAATATCTTTCATATAATGCGTCACACAACTTTCATCGTAACCTGATCTATAAGAAAATGGCATCGATTCGTGACAGCACTGATGCAGTGTATGACGTTAGTTGAAGGTAGGCAAATCATATCATGTGAAATTTTTCAGAGTATCCACACATATAAAATGGTGAATACTAAAATTAGAATTATTGACAAATTTTCCGGTAATGCATTCCATCTCTGAGAAGGCTTCGTTAATATTTTAGGCGAGCAAAAATAGGTCCTTTTTCGACAAAACTGTTACTAACCACGTCAGAATCATGAATTTTGGATTATGTAGATGAGACTATTCAGAAACACTTGAAATCAATGATTGTTTGGTAATAAGCAATAAACATCTGAGCATCAGTACGCCATATTCCTATCCATGAGTAGTTTGGGAAAATATCCATCCAACACCGAATCACAGTGCACACAGCTACTGGACATTGTCCTAACACTAGTTCGGGGCTGAAGTGATGTAAACATATTGAGTTCAGTCATCTGGAACATTTGCTACGCGGTTGACCTGGTCATCATCAAAAAGCGAATATTAAAAGCCGATAAAAGACCCATCCACTTGTGGCGTGCAAACAAAGTGTTTGCCTAATTTCATGTGGACAACAGAAGAAGAGGAACATTTGAGTCACCGAATGGTTCAACTTATTTTAGCCTAGGTTCGAAACATTCATTTTGCGACAACGGCAATAACCAGACAAGGCCAAATTTGGCAAGAGGATTTTGTCAGCCTGGACAACTCAGGCTGACTCAGACTGGACTCATTTAGCATTACAGACAGTACTCCAAAAGGCAAAACTAATCAGATTTGCAGGAGCACTAGCCATTCGCAATCGCAAACCGAAACTATGAGGCCAGAAACAAAGGATAATCAGTCTTACGTTACCATGGTAACCAGATATTTACCCTTCTGCCTACTCGTTTTTAGTCCCCGGTATGACTTCGCATTCACTCTAGTGCGGTTTTAGTTTTCAACGTTTGTTCCTTTACTGTAACGGGCGAGTTGCGAACTGCTAATATTGGACTAGGTTGTGCAAGTGTTGATGCTGGCTGATACGCTTACTAGATCACTCAGGTTGGATCACTCAGGTTGGATCACTCAGGTTTCCCGTTTTCGTCGTCCATTCCAAACTGTGATGTTTTTAAGTCCCATTGGAGAACACTGTTCCGCAGTGGACATATTACACCACTGTACAAATTATCACACTGATTGCAAAATGCATGTTTCCAAATGCAGCGAACATGTTTCGCCTACACTGAGCAAACTCCTTACATGGAACTTCGTTAATCAAAATATTATTAATAATTCAGGATGCGAATGAATGACTTATGGCTACGAGGACTTTGAGCTTAAAGTGAAAAAATTGTGTAGCTGCCCTGCAACAGCCTCGACCCTGTCATTTTGTACCCCTTGCTACTAATTTTTCGTCATGCGTTTCAGCATGTATTTCGGTGTCGAAACATATTTACTTCGAGTCCAATTTAACAGGTTGTACATGGGTTTCTCGTTACCGAAATCTACGAAAAACCTAGAAGATTCCACTGACGATCAAATATTTACATATTTCGTAGGTAGCTTTATTCGAATAGTTAGCCTTATTCAGTGAATGATCAAGGGTTATCAGGTGATCAGCTTCCTAGTCGCACAGCTCGAATTCTGTCAAGGCCAGTCAAATCCCCACTTCCCAGTACTCCGCTGGTCAAATCCCAATTTCTGAGAACGGCGGACATTTTTGCTTCATTAAAAGAGGAAGCGAATGGTAAAAAGCTAAACGAGTACACATTGAACACTAACAATGAATAATCGTGCTGGACTTTCCTGGATTTTTTCGTCTATTGGCTGGATGTGAAGTGTACGATTTCTCAACACTGAACATATTTCAAATGTATCATGAAATATGACATTCGAAAATCGTTATAATCCAGTTTTGACCGAATATGAAAAGATTCAAAGGCCGACATCCCCTTATATGAATCCGCTTATCGGAACCTGAAGAGAGCAGATTAAAACCTGAGTCGTTGCTAAAAGCAGGGCAGCCTTGTTTCATTCGCCATGAGACACGTG
The DNA here is from genome assembly GCA_008360955.1 of Fasciolopsis buskii. Lineage (NCBI taxonomy): Eukaryota > Metazoa > Platyhelminthes > Trematoda > Plagiorchiida > Fasciolidae > Fasciolopsis > Fasciolopsis buskii. The sequence goes on along the minus strand of LUCM01001029.1, from coordinate 19,268 downwards.
ATGTGCAGGCTTGGATGTCTTAGATCAAAGAACAGTTGGCAAGTTTTGCAGCCAGTTTAAGATCGGTGCATACTGTGACCTGAGACAAACGCTGGACTAGCCACATTCTAGTGGTCAGTCAATCTACGAGAAGGATACACCAACTATCTACTGGGAGGAGGGGAAACAAGTTTAGTCATCCGAGGGATGTCATATCTGATTAGTAAGAACTTGACAATATAATCTAATCATATTTCAAGCTAATAAAAGGACGGATTGTTTGACCAGTGAGGCCGAATGATCTCATTAGACTTAGAAGCGGTTAACTTGAGCTCGAGCTGAGGTGGTCGTTTCACGGTTGCAGGTAGTCTGTGATAGTTTCGCGTGTTACAATGGTATTACCGGTCAGACAACTTCCAGAGATCATGCTTCGCCATTTTATTTTACAAAGTAAAGCAACACGATGTAAATGATAGTCGTCTTTTAAGTCCATTTCATTGGATTTGGTACTCAAGAAAGGTTATAAAAAACCGTATATAATTTATGCACTGGAATGAATCTTTTAAAAATATCTGACCAGAGAACTATCTTGACATAGAATAGAAGCATAACGGGAATAGCTTCAAAAATTATTTGACCTCCACACCTGAGGATTGCTTATAAATCTTTTGAAACTACAGAAACAAACTGTCCAAAGTCCAGTGTGCTGCCGAGAAAGGAAGGATATACGAATTTTGCATGCTGAGTCAATCTCACTAGGATACTTTCGCCAACCAAATTAAAAGGACTTTGGCATTAAGAATAATCAAAACGAACCACAGATAAGAAGCCTCACGCATTTTCTCTTTATGGCATTCAGAGGGATTGGAAAGGACATGACTTCAGTCTAGATGAATTAAATAGTCCGTACCAAGGGTTTGTTTACACACCTGAATCCCCTCGAATCGTGTGATTATTATGAATACTAAAGTGCATTATGTGTTCATGGGTAGAATCAACATGGAGACCTTATAAATTCAGCGACTCAAACCTGGAGACAGAAGATCACATCTTATACGCCACACACCGACTTTATTATATGGACTGGGTCGTGAACGATTGTGGTGTGCTTATCGGGAACCAGGTAGAGTACGGCAGAACGGACAAAGTAACGGTTAAGTCTCAAAGAAGAAACTAATTTTACAAAGCAGATTATTGTTCCAAACTAAATTCCACTTTGTTCCCGAATGTCTGCTAAATATCTGAAAATGATTCAGAATTCCCAACTGGTTTACTGATTTTTCTGTTCTTCGTCTTTGATGTTCCAGCTCGCCTGTTTTCATCGGTACATGGTGACGAGATGCACCATATACTGTATGATACGTTAAACAAGCCAAGAACGACAACGACAAAATTATACGGGAACTTTGAATGCGCTTGTAATGGTTTAGAACTATTCCGCATGAATTTCCAACTACGTCTGAAGTAGCTTGTAATTTATCTTCTACTTGCTAAATGTTCCCTTGCAGCAGAAGTGAAGCGTGAATTTAGTGAAACCTATATGTTCCATAGCCTATAGGGTTCCCTGAAAGGCAGACAGAAAGCATGATCCTGATATTCGGAATGGCATATAACCAAATTAGATTTCAACAGATCATGTATAACCATTAGACGGTCGACCGCCCTTGATGCCGTCTATCAAAAGGACTGGAGGATCATCAGGTGTTCGAATCTCTAACATTTTGGACTGAATGACACTTAGGTCGTTTGGTCATCACTAGTCGAATGAACAGAGAGATCTACGAATCTAATCTTCTAAGCGATCAAAATCTACTTGACAGATGCCTCTTTCGTCAATTAGCATAATCTCTGTGAAGCTTTGTGAAATCCAGCCGTTTCGACTCTTTCAAATCAACCTACTTTAATGTTTATCAATGGATGTGTTGTAACTAAACGTGATACATAGGATTAGCACCAAATAGTATCAGAAAACGTCAAAATAAATTCAGATCAGTACCGTAGGTAAGAAGACAATCGAAGGTGAAGTAAAGTTTACGGTTTACAAGAGCCTTATTATCATTTTATCATCAGTCGTCCAATTGATCACTGTCCTTATTTATGTATGCAACTGCTCAAAAGTCAGTAACAGCGTTGTCGGTAGAATGTGTAGTTGACAGACGGTTCGATCAACTTGGGAAGCCTTTCTCAAGGCAAGATTTACAATCAAATGATCAAATGTATTAGTTATGTCAACTGGCATCACCAGGTTGTTTGCTTGTTTGTGTGTGTGTGCGTGTGTGTGTGTGTGTGTGTGTGTGTGTGTGTGAATTTTCGAAATGTATTTCCCGTTGGTATATTTCTGAGGGAGTGTGTGTTTACGTGTGTGTTTGCGTGTGTGTGTGTGTGTACGTCAATGTGTATGTGAATGAGTGGATGGATAGCTGTCAGTTTTTAATCTAGGATGTAGGGGGTTTGGCAGATCGGGTCTCCGTTCTCTTTCTCAGTGTCAGCTGCAGCAGCAACTTACACCGCGATTTTTCCCGCAGAAGACAGTCCGGTCTGAATGCAGAAAAATTCCAAGTCTTAATTCCAGTTGATGCATGTCAAGTAGGCGCTGATTTGCAAGACTTCGGCGTGCACACACATACAGACACACACTCAAATACATGCGAACGGGAAATACAATTCGCAAATCCGTACACACACGCATACACACAAACACACAAACAGCCTCAGGATACCATTTGACGTATAACTAATGCACCTTATCATTTAACTGTAAACCCTACCTTGAGAAAGGCTGTCGAATGTGGCCGAACTGTCTGTCAAATACACATTCTACCGACAACGTTGTTACCAACATTTAAGCAGTTCCATACATAAATTGATCACATGGTGCATCGACTTTTCGATACATTCCGAACTTTGTTCGGTCCAGATTTGTCAATTGTCTTTATTCTTTACAAGGCTGTTTTGCACTTTGGTCGTGGAACTACCGATCGTGGAGTTTGTATCGATCTTTGTTCATTCGGAAGTGACGAGAATTTCCGCTCCATATTGCCTCGACGACGTTTGGGAGCACAAATTTAGAATGAAACCGTTACTGGACGTATAGAGCAGCGGCATAATCGAATCATAATTCCTGATCACGCAGATGTTCTGGAAAACAGTTTCCGTTTGTCCAGTTTTCATTTGGCAAACGAAGTGTCATTTATACTGGACAGTATTTGCATATAGGAAACCGACTGCACCTGTTTGGAACGAATGGACGATTTTAAGCTTACAACGAAGATATGGTGGTTTTTTTAACGAAGACGTCTTTGTGATGGTCAAAGACAGCTGGTTCGATTCCGGTTTAAGATTTGGATAACGACATTTGATGTCAGCTGAAATGGGTTTTCGCGAAATATTACTACTTCGGGAGGCATTGAAATATGACCTCTGATTGAAAAGATCCATTCGTATCCATAGCTTAAGTAGGTCTTGGAAATTTCCAGTGAGTCCTAGAAAAACTTGGTCACAATAAATGGCCCTTTAAAGGACACCAGCTTCTGAATGAAATGCGCAACATTCTCAAATCTGACTCAGTTAACAAGTGTCCGGCTGTGCAAGTTCACATTTCACATTGCACGGGAAGCTGAATTCGGGCAAAGAAGAAATTTACCTCTGTCAAATATTATCTCACATATTGTTCAGTTCACGTACTGTTCCATATTCATAAAGATCAAGAGCACGAACAAATGTCTTTCAATGCATATGTCTGAAAACAGTCATCAGGCTGTCCTGAGAGACGGCAAAACAAGAATACAGGTTCACTAATGGTCAAGCCCATCATGGACCCCCAAATACAAAGTTGACTCAGTATTGTTTTCCAAGCGACCTTGCGCAATTGCAACCTGAAACTGTTACCTTTCGGTACCGACAAGTTTAACTTATCTTTCATCGAACCAATTGTAAATTCGTGACTGTAGGATTTTCCAGATGTCTTAGTTTTCCGAGACTGTCGGTTGATCAGATTTTTCTTGCAAAGGGAATGTCCCCATAAGGTGAAATTGTTTTGCATATACAGGTGAAAAGTCGAACATGCAAGGACAATTTTTCACAACGTTTGCCTTCCTTTGATCTTGATCAGCTAACGCTATCTAGCAGAATTCACCCAGGAATGTGAACTTTTTAATTGCGTTGATAAACATGTCTCCAAGCCAAGCGGTCTTATCACTCATACGTTTGTTAATGACCGGAGAAAAAATTCCGCATCTTGTTGACTGCTTCACTTTTCATTTCTGAGAAATTCTAAGTGCACCCTGTATTTGAATATTCCAGGATTGGAATACTTTCTTTATGCTCGCGTGCAATAACAGGCAGTGGCAATCTATTGCAAACTGTCTGTGGGCAACTCACCCATCGGTCTTCCAGGTGAATACTCATTATTCATCTAGAAATAACCGCTGGATGCTTGGCAATTGTGTAGGATACATCACATGATGTATCGTTTTGTAATTTGCTTAAAATGTTCTTAATTCTGGATCATTTGTCTATCAGACATTGTCCTGCACAGTAGAGTCTGCTCTGATGCAGTGTACGTCATTGTACGACGAAACTATAAGCTATCGTATAAGGCAAGGAACTCTTTGCAGACATTAACAGCGCTACAACCATTAGCAGTGGCACAGTTCACTAAATCGTTATCGTAACGAAAATTTTGTGGTGCAACATAAGAAAAAGTGTCAAATTTAGATGAAGTTCACTCAGTGACAACTTCATCGTTTTTGGAATAATCTCAATTCCACAGCCGAATGTTAATCCGGGCCTTCTGACCTTGGTTTGTTTCTGGTCAAATCCACCAACTCTACTTGATCATGTCCTAGTTTCACGAATCCTCATCTGTTGTACCGAGAGCAAGCACCTCCTTTATTCACTTACTAGTAATTCATCCGATAAGTGAAATTATCGGTGTCTTAAAAGACTGATTTTATACATGAGTGATTGCATGAAATGTTTTCATGTGAGGATTCCAAACTGAATTATTCAAGGTCATTACCACTGGAAGTAACATTCATGTGACTTCTTCCTATTGGGCTACAATCCACTTATCTCGAGCTGATATATGGCACAAATTTGCATGTATCACGAGAACGTGTTGCGGTTTCTTTTACAGCGCTCAACGTGCAAATTTGTCGGAGTCACGTAGCACAATGACTGTAGCATGTGATTTAACGGCTAAGTCGATAGACCACATGTTTCTTGCTGGCAGTTACCTTTTACTTTTTACGATAGTTAGACATCTAGATAACATCTGGAAATATAAGTTGGCATTCTGAAGCTAATATCAGAGTGAGCAAGCATGAAGATCATTTAATAGGCAACTACCGATGCGCACACCTGATAAGAGGCAATATCATCGAAGCCAGTCATCCGCTTCCGGCATAACTCATGAATCATACAACTTAAAAATGATCGTTCCAGTCTAGCCGGATAACAAACTGCTTACAAATCTCCCTAGTAGTCTACAAAATGGTTGGCTACCCATTAAACATTCTTGGTGATTCAAATGAGCTTCTGGTGACAAAATGTCTTTTTTTATATTTCTTGTGCAACGCATACACAATTTTGAAATGGACTCACGGTAAGGCCACACATGGGGAAAGTTTACTTTGGTTCTATTCTAAGTCCACGAAATCCCAACGGTATATTTACGGTCTTGTCAAATATTCTAGCAAAATGTTTGCGTCGTTCTAATGTATCACTCAACCGTTTTGATTTCACGGCAGTTTGTTGAGAAATCCTGTCCTGTCTTTTAATCTTGCCTTATCAAAAATCAGGAAATGACCAGCATGGTCCAAAAGAGAACTAATCAAATTGCTTGCAAAACAAAGCCGTGACAGATTGCGAGAAAATTAGTCTAGTAGCCGTATCACGAATTCCGATAGCGTGAGAGTAGAATGGTGATTTTCCCTGAACATTCTTACACAACAGACTGGTCATTTCTACCAGGCGTGGACAAACTAAAGATTTTCAAAAAGTGTTTTTCATTTCACTGTGGTCACCATAACTTTGCTCTCATGTATTTTATCCCAATGGTCAGATCAGGAATGATTAAATTCAGATATGAAACTCGTGACCGTAAGGGACTGGAATAATAAACTACTTTATAGAAGTTTCTACAATGATCTACATTCCAACATTGCTGTCAACTAAAGATGAATTATTTTGGGCTATACCTTCTTCGTTCTCAATGGGGAACTATGAAGAACGATAAGAATACTGAGTAGCAAAAGCCAGAATAGACTGCATCTACGGAAACGATCCAATAAATGCCTAGATATCAAGAGGATCCAGGGGATATAAAAAAGCTGCATTTAGGGTAGCAAACATTCACAGTGACCCCTGGTGACCTCGTTGAATTGCTGATCTAACCACTGCGCATGTTTGATACAGGATGATTCTGAATTTTGAGCCACTGGAACTGGTTTCGAGTAAATTAACAATAAATCATTGGAAAATGCTTTCTTGCACAGCCTACTGATTGGCGTTCGACACGAGTTATCTGACAGGTGAGGTCGGCGCTGCTATGTGGCCTTTGAGAGCCCATGTGCAAAGACTTCCGGGTTTTGAACCCGATCGTCTTCACAGTATTGGTAGAATAGCAACGGAGAATTCTTCGGTAAGTCAGGGTTGGACGTAAGGTCTTAGGTCCCAGAGTCCAATCCTCAGAAGAGGCACTGAATATGAATAGATTAAGACGATTTTGACATACTTCTTGTATGTCCACAGAATGGCTGCTTCTTGGTATTTTATTTTCCGATGGGTGGGGAAGTAACTATTAAAAGGTGGTCGATGTGATAAGACGAAGACACTTTAAGGACATGTGAAAACTTTAACCAATGGATTGGCTATTGCAGGTGCAGTTGCTTTATTGTGTTAGGGTTCACAAGATCTCCAAAACAGTGGGACAATTGGTGATATAGTTCAGTGTCGCAGTCAGTGTGTTTCTTACAATCGAAATCCTTCTTTCACAGTGTCATTGTCCAACGTGTTACTTCCAATCGAACTTTCGATATTTCACGTTCTTCCCTCCAAATAAACGTTGGTGGGTTAGCAACCAAGACCAGAGCATTTGGCTGTTAAACTGAAACAGAAGAGGTTGCTGCTTTGCAAGTTCCTAAGTCGATTGCCTCACCTGTTGTTTATAATCTGCTGAGGCTCACAGCTATGGGCTCAGCAACGAGCTATCCCATTCAGAACCTTCACGGGCAAAATCTCCTCTAGGCTGTCACTGATCAACTTCCGCGGGCTCGTCAGCAGTGTCACGTCTCCAATAAGCTGTTCATTACGTCAACCCCTGTTTGATAGGGACTCATTTCATGCCTCATTTTGAGAACATAAAATTTGGCGCATCGTTAAGGTAAGTGTTACTAACTCATTTTGGCTTGTTTGCTATATGAAAAACCTTTGGTTTTAGAACCGTGATGATAAGGACAATTGGTGTAATGCTCACTTGATTTCCATCATCAACCCTAAGTCTGATGTGGACAGAATTGTCAGTTTGGTCGGATTTGATTTGCAAATTTGGTGTTAGCAAGACAAACTGATTCCAGTTGTTTCATCTTTTTCCAACGAGGTTATCAGTCACACATACACTCCTGATCCGGTTTCCCATACTAAGAACATTTAGAATAGGAAAATACAAGTTCGTATGATAATCCTCGTAAAATGCCATTTAGCAGGTGAAACATTCGGAACCGTTTACCATTGCCATCGTGCAGCTTGGCCCATTACAGTGTCAAACTGCTTACCCCATAAAACACATTTGATGATTTTAAAAATTTCAGTTGGTCGTAGCTCAGATTGTTGATCTTTAGCCCTGACCGCTGGGGTTGGCATCAGGATCGCGGATGCTTCATCAGCAGTCAAGGTGACCGTCAGTGCGCAGATGACGGTGTTCCTCGGTGTTTCTAAGTGCCCCAAGGAGTATTGGGGAATATGGTATTCGTCAAACCCTTGAGTTAACGGACATTGAATTCTAGCATGAGCACAGCGGAACGAATAGCAAACCGTTCGAATTAATAAGGATGTCAGAATTCAAACCATACAGATCCACAGACATTCACCTAAAATGTCACTAGAATCTCCTTTGAATCGTTAGAAGCGTGAATGGATGATAAGGCCATTTAAGAATTACATGGTCATTCGTGGGAGGATTTTCGTCGGTCAGGCAAGGCTATCCTTCAGAATGAGATTCCAATGAGTAACTAAGAAAGGAGCGCACTAGTACAGAGGTGGCCTGACAGGAGAGTACCGGGTTCGCCTACCTGAAGAGCGGCAATATCCACGAAATCGGTCAAGGAAATTCTGTTCATCCATCAGCTTGCGAAACATACCACTGTGAAGAATTTACCTTGTCACCCAGACTTCACCTCCTCAAAATGGAGAAAAAGCACAGCCAAAGGGGTCAAGCCACTTCATTCATCCATGGTGAAAGGTCACTTCAGCAAGAGTCACGTGGCAAAACGAACGTCTAATTGCGAAGTCAATGTCATCCAAAGGGTCAAAATCCAAATGTAGTTGCGAATCGGTCAGCGTAGATAAACACCATCACATGTACACAGGTACTGATGATGTCACGTCTACCGGAGATTAAATGTTTGCGATCCAGAAGTCAAGCTCAACAATCCTCACTTCATGAAAACAAGTTTGAATCCACGGATTACCGAACCCACAGATTAGGACCTCCTAAAACCTCAGTCAATTTGCCTTCGGTGAGATGTCGAAACCGGTCAAAATCTTCAGTTTGCAGTTTTGTTTAGTAAAATCTCCCGTCGTGTAGCAATATGCTCCACATTTCTTTTTTCACTTAACATCAACCCAGCTCACGCTTATGAAACCGTGAACGTACCGCTCAGCTGTTTCATCCTCGTTGTGGACCAGCATCTGAAAATCACAGCAAAACCTCTAGTGCTGAGAACTATTCGACAGGTTCCTCTGTCTCGTGACTTTTACTGTTTTGGAATCCTACCGAGTAGGAGTAGATCAGTTAGTGGCCGATTTTCTGGTGCGCAAGTGTTTGTCTGACCGATGACGGCTATACATCTTATAACGTTGATGTTTGTGGGTCTGCTTCATTACCATGATCGTAAATCGCATTTTGGTGTCTGTTGTTATCACCAATATCCCGTGCTCTCTTTTACAAAGGACCGTATCGATCGGGACATCAAACATAGGGGACTTGAATGTACCTCGTTTGTTCGTTCAGTGCACTGAATTGGTTGTCTGTTCATGTCTGCATATTTGTCTATGCTCTTTCTGTCTTGTTTCTCGTTGCTTATTGACTTGCCAAAGGAAGCATGCCAATTTTTTAATCACGAAACTAAATCCACATGAGTTTCGAATTCATGTTTTTAATTGATTTAGAGCATAAGGAATTAGCAATGGCAAGATATTTCAGAAATCTTGGACTCACTTTTCCTGTGATGAAATCAATTACACAGTCTTTCCTACCCCGGAAGAGCATACCTTCCACAATGACGGTGACTTTCAGTCTTGTTTCTTTTACGCCACTAACCACGTACAACCGCGAGTCGCATTTGAGCATCACAACACCGTCGAGTTGACGTATTTGATTTGAAGATTTTATTGCAATTACTGAATAGTTAATGTGTGAATAATACGGTTGCTTGACATCTATCCTAACTGGTTTTGTCAATTTTCTTTTGCTGCTGTCTAGTCCAAGCGATATCCCGAGACTGTTTTTCACAACGAAATTTCCAATCATCTATTCGTCTTATTTAAACTCCTGCTTTTTGTGAATGAAAAATCTCAGTATATTCCACTAGGTGAAAGAAAATATGTCTGTATATGTACAGATTGCTGATACGTGCACGTCCTATTTGTCAGCAGGCGAAATAATTTGGATTGTATTTTTCAAAGAAAGTAATACCTGCCATATGCGGCAAAAAACAATTTCGCAACATGTGCTGGTGTTAACATGTAAATATGTGCATACATATATATGTATACCTGCATAATATGTTCATACTTAACAAACTGTAGCCGTACATGACCGGCCTTGGACGTTTAGGAAAACCCTTCTAACCCCGAATCACCTTTTCGTCTTGTGTTTAAATATTCTTCTTCTTGCACCTGAATCACAAGTTTTGCTGTACGCAACGTGTAAACAAGGTCACACAGGAAAGCAAGTAAAAGCAAGCTTAGTGAACAGGGTATTATAATCATTCCAACAGTGTATGATCCATGCAGATTTTCGGCTAATGGCTGCAGACATCCGCCCGTGTACAGCATACCTCTCGATGTATATTTTGCAGTCTGCAGCTTGCAAATCTGATCACCGGACGGGTTGGAGGGGCAAAAACAACTTTCCGGTAGGATGTTCAAGAAATCAACAGAAGATTCATTCATGGTACTATTCCACGCCCAGTCAGTGTATCGCGATGGACCGCAACAGTGGAACAGGTTCTGTATGAGTGACCAACAGTAATCTCCGTTGGGATAGAGGAACCGGGAAATCTGGCCGTCAGTCGTTTGCACTGAATCGATTGTTCTATTCACCATTCGTAGTAAATGATCTATTTTCACCTCGACAAATAAATTTGTCACACGAGAGAAGAAAAATGTGTGTGGATCCGTTAATTCCGACCGCTGTTGGCAAAACCATATCAGAATTACGGTTTGGCCAATCAATATGAGCACAAGTATCAGAGTGATTGGTTGTAACCATCCAATTCGAGTGGTACAATTCCGCCGTCGTGCACAGTGAAGAATGGGACAAGTTTTGCCACAACAATCACAAATCTCATCGGTTTCGGTCATACGAATCAAAGCAAGGCGATTCTCTTCCCAGTCCGAGATGAGCGGCGGGTGTGTGTCCGTGTAAATTGGGATAAATTGTCCAGTCGAGCCAACAGCGCCAACCAAATGATCTCGAATGAATCGTAAATGCATCGACTGTGTATTTTTTACTGATCGACATCCTAGGGTTATCAGTGTAACCAGCATGAATAGGGCCAAGCAGAGTTGTAAAATGGACACTGCTGCGTGGACCCAAAATGGCACAAAATTATTATTAATCACAGGACAGTTACAAATCTTCTCCGATAGCACGGCAATATCCAATGTCAGACAAAGAGCCCCACTAATGAACAAAATGATCACCAGTAGGGCATGACACACGGGCAGTGTGGAAATGCGACGTTTTAGATTGGGTGAACTCATGCTCCTGGTCCTACATATTGTGCTGCTGAGCGGGAAACCACTAAAATAAATAAAATAAGTTGAACAGATGTGGTTTGTGCGTCAATGAGATTGTGTAGTACTGGGGTAGAAATATTCACGAATCCGTGGACGGTGAAGTAAAATGTCTACGACATCATATTCAGTTCGATAACTGTGATTAGTCTAGATCGAGCATAACCACGAAAATCAAACATATCCATACCGGGGTTTGTACTTGTTCAAGATTCAACTAGATGACATGTAAAACGAGAAATGTTGAAAAAATAGCATCATTTTTAAGCTACTGATTAGGGCAAGGATGCCATTCAAAGTGTCTGTTCAATTCATCTTTCACTAAGTTAACCTTACACCAATACGTTCTGGTTTTGATTGGTACCTAACAGCAGCATTCACCGGACGAAACAAAAAAAGAACGACGAGGATATATTGTAAAACAATGAGTTGGACAACTTCGTAAAAGAGGAGTGATTTCGCATTCACAGACACTACTGGTTGTGACCTTGAGCCATATCACTTGTTATCTCCAGTCACCAGTGGAGGAAACCCACACACGGCGTACCTACACGAGTCAGGACAATGGTTAAAGCTTTCTTGCTTTCTCGTCATGTCATCGACTGACTAGCTCATCCAATCATTACCTGTCTCACAGAATAGCGTGAAATGAGTCAGGAGTTTTGCAGGAACACTTACCCTAACCAACCCTAGTTTGTTCATATGCAGTGCGTGTTCTGAAGATTTAACCAATGGATTCAATACCTTACCTCTAACCACCGAGTTTCTTTCGACCCAATTCCCTTACCTAACAATATTGCAAAGAGAACGGGGGTAGTCAGTAAGGCATCTGACGCTCGAGAATGGTATTCACAGCAATCGGAAACAGGATGTTGGAAGACCAATTGCTGATTTTGACCATCATGACAGAATTGAAACAGTCCCTTGACCACGTTATTCATTAGTACCAGTTCATTTGCACCTGTGGTTCCGCTTAAGCAAGTTGAACGACAAGAACCTGATCCGACCTTTCCGATCAACACCACTGGTGTTGAATTGTATCTTTTCAAGTTTGAATGAAAGTGGTGCCCCTCAGTTTGGTCCATAAAGTTGATATGCAAGCATCGTTTCCGAACAGCCCAGTGGCATTTTAACACAAGTTTACTAGTCCAGGTTTGATTTTTTCGAAAAGTCTTGAATGAATGTTGACATTACAGATGTATTGCATTAGTTACGATTATATCTCAGTAATGTGTCGTAGAAGTGGTTTTCCTGTGATTAGAAATTTTGATTATACATCTGACAGGCAATCACCAAGCCCGATGACCAGAAAAAATGAAGAATTACTCAAAACCAAACTAAAATTCTGAAATATTCTAATTATAGTCACCAACACGGGGAAGATGACAAGGATGTCTGATGAGGAAAATGATGACGACACTGATTCTGATGATCTGGATGATCGTGATTCGGAGGGTGGTGATGACGATGAGAGTGACACCGATAAAACTTCAAACATTCCTCAAACTGCTTAGTATCTGACGTGTGTAAATATATGATTTCTGTAGGAAAATCACTTGTTTGTACCCTTTTAAATTTCATACATCGATCATTTACAATCGGGAAACAATGAAATGAAAATGTGATTAGCGCTGCGATCTAATTAGAATCCAGGACGCCTCATTTATGCTGGATATGTGAAACTTTAAAGCTTTCAAAATGGACCATATGAAATGTACCATTTTCTTTTAAAATACTACTTTTAACTACTGTTATAACAGTAATGCTTTACTAAAAAACTTTAGCTGAATAGGGTCATCATTCAAAATCTTTTGCATATGCTTTGCGTGGAAAATATGCCAAAATAATCACGAATGAACTCACCATTATTGATTTAGACAGGACGAAATAAACGAATTCTTATCCAGCTCATCACCAAAGTATGGATTAACTAGGACCGCGAATCAATCACCTTTTGTTATTGATGAACACAATTCCTTCTGAAGTATTGTGATGAGAATAATGAGTGAAAAGATATATCGGTAGGTCGACAAGCATTCACAAACGCAAAGATACACAAATACACACACACAGTCAGACAAAACCACACATTCTCCCAGCACACATGTCATATAGATGGAGTTAAATCTGCACGGTTAGTTGTGTGCACACATCTGACAACGGTACACTTAGAGACGTGAGACACCCTTACGTACAAAAACCACACGCCTACACACGTGTGCTATGTGGACGTATCAAAATAATTTCCGTCAACTACTGATCCATTGTTCCGCAGTCACGTGGGCCTGAAGGACGGTCTGCTTCCTGGTGTATGTTAGTTGCCTGTCTACTTCTCGCGCTAGGACGTTAACTGATAAGCAGTAGGGATGCGTGTTCCATATCACGAAATCACAAGCGAATATGTTAATTGCCTTCACCAATGAGACGCGTTCAAATGGAAGCCTCTTCGGTCGAATCACGGCATAGCGCACCTGTTATTCTTTTTTAGCTTGTTATTAAAAAGTTAAATCATCCGGTGGGCGCTTGGTGACTGGGGAAACTAAGACCAAGTAAGGCCATCGAGAATGAACAATCATGATACTGAAACCTCTGCTACCTGTTGTCACGGAATCGTCGAAAACGTGTCTTGCTGTTTAGGTATACCTTGATTCGGTGGTTTCATTGTCACTGTGACTTGATTTCCTTACCTTGGCAGGGTTGTCGAGACACGTGTGGACCTTGATCCGTCCATTCCTTTTCGCTAGGCTTTCCATTTAAGGCATACTCTCCATTTCCGACAGGTTAGTCCAGTCACCTGATCGTAACCAGGCAGCTGATCGAGCTAACGTGAAGTGATTGAATTAAAGCAATATTGCCAAAATTTTATGCTTTCCTTCTATAGCTTAAAAGTGCTAACTTGTGCTCTCCGCGGTGGTAGAAAGAGTTGGGGATCAATTTTGTTGGTCCGTGGACATGGCGGAACTCCGGCTGACGCCTGCAAATGAAACAATTCAAACAGATAGCGGTCCTATACCGGAAATGGAGGTTAACATGGAGATAAATTTCTTGAAAATCCATCCGAATAACGTACGGATAATAAACTTAGCTGAGTATCTGGTAGTCGCGAAAGTTGTGCGCGAAAGAACCAAACCCAATTCCGACCTGGTTGGAGTTGTGCTGACCAAATGTTCACTCTGAGGGAAATCATAGAACGTTGACCTATTTTTCCTAGACCCATTATTTCTTCGTTTTCTTGGTCTCAAAGAGGCTTTCGACTCAGTTAGTCGTTTAGTACCTTGTCCATGTCTTCTTGAAGGGTGTTTCTGGGACATACATTTCACCAATCTAATCTATTCTAATCTACCATGACTCAAGTCATGTCCGTAATTTCGACGGTGTTTCACCAGAGTTTACTTCGGAAAGTGGTGTTTATCATAGCCGCCTACCTTTACCTACTCTCTTCAATTTTCTCTTTGATATGGTTATTGAGTCATAACGTCTATCAACGCAATTGCGATAGCTTCGCACTAATTATGCCAATCGATAATTCGAGAAAAATACTTCATGAGTAAGTCAATGAATGCCTAGGGACCGAACTATCCGGATGAGGAACTGATGAGTGAGTATTGATCATGAATGACCAATATGAGCTATTTGATTTGGAATAACAAAGGAACTCCTTCTCTGCCCCATTTGATTGTTCACACTAGAGTTGGCGAGAACCATAAAGAAGATCATCTGCCAATTTTTGAGACGAAGCTGGAATAGACGTCTTTCCTCCCTGTTCGGCATTTCGAAACAGCCCTAACCTCATGCCAGATCAATGGCATGGTTACTTTCTCAGGCAGAAAACTATTTTACCTGGAATATGTGAACGATGTTGTCGTACTGAGTGATGATCTCATTGAAGTTGCATATATTTCTCTACCATTTGAACGATTATCTACTTTGGGGATGCAATGCACCTTAGGGGAGAAAAATGCTGTTGTCAGACTGGACTGGCTCAAACCGAACCTCGTTCTTTCAGGGGAATATTTGGGTAGGTAAGACGAAAGATTTTGCTATTTTAGAAGTCAAACATCATCACAATAATAAATCGGATGACTCAACTGGCTTTCACCAAATTGAGGAAACTGTGATGTCAGCGTGATTTGCGATTATCGATCAAAGCATACCCAGCAATCTGGACTTGTTCATCGTGCATGGATCAGAAACACCTCCGCTGAATACAGATGGGCCAGGACCTTCAGTTTTGGTAGAACATAGTGAGAGAATCGAATCGGTAACTTAGAAGTAAGAATAAAATATTGGGCAAAGATACCAAATTCGAATAGGTTAAAAATAGCCGCGTCATTTTTTTTGTGCATAACCAAACTATGCTTTCCGTATTGCACACCATTCTCCGAGGATGGCCATGGGCAAAAAGATACGGAAGCTTAAGCCGGTGAACTCATTTGTTTGGATGAATTGGACTGCCGGATTTGGGTCCATTAGACTCCCGAAAGATTTCTGGAGATAGAATGTACTGAGGCTCAATGTCGCGGTCAGAGGAGTTTTTGTGTTCGAAATCTTTGCGCCCTCATTTAGTGAATTAACTTACCATTGTACAATTCACCTTTCCTTACTCTTTGTTTTATTCATTTTTCTTTTCCTAATAGATGATTTTGCGATGTAGACACCAAGACCTCTGGTCTTGCATGATGGTGTAGCTTTAGTGTTTGCAAGAACAAAACTGAATAGTAGTAATCATTAACAGTCATTCGTGTACCGATTTTTGACTAAGAACCAAATAAAGCTAATCATTTCCTGCAAATAACGCTCGGTTTGGCATGTGCTTTGCACCTTCGAAGTTCAAAGTGCTGTTCCAAGATTGGACGAGAGCAGTGTCGAAGTTGGTGCTGAGCGGAGAGGAATTAACAATTGTGGACCGTTTCACCTACCTTGGTAGCTGCGTGTCCAACGATGGTAGCTCGGGATTGGAGGTAAGTATGCGTATATCCAAGGCTCGTGCAGCTTACGATGGACTGAAACACTTGTGGCGTCGGCCTGATATTTCACTGAAGTTGAAAGGTCGTGTGCACTGTGCCGCAGTGCGCTCAGTTCTGTTGTACGGTTGCGAGACGTGGAGTATGCGTGTGGGCGATGTTCGTCGGTTGGAGGTTTTCGACAACCGATATTTACGGATTATGGCTAGGATTGGATGGATTGACCGATTGAGTAATACTGAGGTTAGGAATCTGGTATTGGATGCCACTTCTGAGAATAGCTTGTTTCAGCGTTTGATACTTGTAGACCACACTGGTTGGGTCACGTGTTGCGTATGGCAAACACTCGCCTACCATATCGTGCCCCATTTTGTTTTCCTCCCAATGAATGTGAGAAGCCATGTGGAGGTCAACAGATCACGTAGCAGCGCGAGATGAGAAAATGTAGTTGATCCAATTCTTCGTGGTTGGGGTCCGAAAGACTCGTCGACTTGGTGGCTGGAGACACTGAGGGTATGGCAGTGAACCGTGAACAGTGGCGATCGTGTTGTCATTTTGTATCGAATCAGAATGATTGAAAACACGTGCGTTTGTCCAGTTAGACTGTTTCATCTGTTGGCTGCTACAGGAGTTTTACCTTTTTACACGTGCGTAGGTGCACTGTCTGTTCCTTTTGGGTATTCACTCTTTTTATAGAAACATGTAATTTTGGGGAAATGCTGCGGTCAATGGGGCTTGCCTTGCTATTTAACGCTGAACGATGATGATGATGAATAAGGAATTTATATGATTCATTATGCAGTCTGCATTCAAGTGAGACTGAAATTTTGCGTCTTGCGAAGTTTAAGCTCAACGTGATGTATATCTACGAAGAAATACATTATTAGGCGGAATCACTGGTTGAAATGTGCATAAATCAGATAGATGTGCGCGTTAAGTTAGTTAAACAATCTTAATTTTGAATCTGTCTGGCAGTCTGTTGTTGAAGTTGAGATGAACTGCACTAATCACGGAAGAACTCATCTGCGCTGGGGCAGAATGTTCAACCACAAATCGATGAAAATCATGAGAACACTTACTGGGCAGGTGATTCATATAGTCCGGCACGGCCCCCCACACATAGTGCATATCGCTCACAAACCAATTAGTTTTCCAGAGCAAGAGGATCAATAATGAGTGACACTCGTCAGCCTCAACGTCATGTACGAGTTGACTGTTTCGACTGCCTTAGACCATGCAACGGGAATTTCTAATGCAGATGTAAGCAGTAAAAATATCACCCTGATTGGGTAAATGATTTGTCCTCCCTTCCCTTCATCCCAACATGCAACCCCGATTGCGAAGCATTTAATACCGCTGTAACGCAGCAAACAGTTGAACAATAGTCCGTAGTAAGATTGTTAATACTTAACTAAGAGTCCAGATTGGTTGATGAAAACTTTTTCCGCGCAGAAGCAAATTTCCTATGATAGAACAAATGAACAACAAATTTGCCCAAATCCACACGCGTTCAGATAGTTAGAAATGTGATATGCTTGGATGATATGGATCGAACAATTTTCACTCCACTATGAACAAAACTCACAGTCTGACTTTTGCTTGCATCTCATGATTAGTGCACTTAACGACGACTTAATCGATAATATCATAAGTGACATCCGAAACCATTCATGTTAGGTTATGTGAAAAAAACTGGTGTTAGTCTTTGCTATTTGGATACAGAAAGAATTCTTACAGTCACATGGATACCCTAGAGAACTGTGCTATTTATGCTAATTAGATTTGATTCCATGGAAATCAGGTTCTCGATAATTTGTGGAACAGTTTTCACATGGTGCAAGTTTCCAGTGACATTTTTGGTCAGAACAAAACTCGATCGTTTATTCACAAGAGCAACATAATGGCCCACCGTCATCACGCGGTTGTTGAGACAGTCTAGATACCAGAAAATCATCTATAATGTGATCACTGAAAAAGCTTATCGTGGGCGATCTGTTACGGTGGACTACATTTTAAAAAAATCATGTTCGTGTGTAATAAACTAGGAAATATCTCCATTGATTTGCTGAAGACAGGCACCGAAAAAAGCACTGTCCAGCTTATTAGTTAAAGCGTTTGTTATTTGCCGAATAGGACTGAGCACAAACTAATCGTGCGAGAATGTCACTGATCACAATGCCTATCGGCCGCATCTAGTGCGAATGGCGAGCGTCGATTGTTTGCGTTCGAACCTGAACAATGAACTTCGTCCTATGAACTTTAAAAACTGTCAGCGTTGTTTGGCTGGGACATCTTAAAGCTGCTGAAAGCTGGCTGGTTCATTCCTCCAGTCACTGTTGGCAACTCGTGCATAGAAAGTTTGTTATTATTCGATCCACGAATAAACACTTGGGCTCAATGAATTCAGGTGTCCACCTATGGACTGAGAAGTTTGTCTTGGGTGCAGGGTTCCCGTTGGCTTTGGTTCCCCTATTGAAAATAACGTATACCGGTGTACTCAACAAGATCGAGGTAACAGCTAGCGAATGGAAAAAGAGTTATTGATTAAAACGTAAATTTGCTGCCCCGTGCAGGTTACCGCACATCACCTAATAAGATTTTGCTTGATTCGCTAACTTTCAAGGCCAAGGTTGCTAGTCCTTTTTCCACTTTGCACAGAACCCTAGCGTCTATAGAACATGTTCCGTCCACTGTACTCACAAAACAACCAACTTCACGACTCAAGATTGTCGACGCGGTGGGTTCTTAAACTAGGACCTTACATATTTGATCATCTCAGTCTATAGTTTGGAAACATGACCTCCAACGACTCATCCATCAACCTTAGGTACAGCAATCTTACGGAACCAGTTTTTATTCCGAAGATGCTATGAAAACACACATGGACGAGTCATTACCCGAACCTCGCTCGTCCGGTCCCAAGTCCCTAAAAAATGAACGTTCTGGAAAGTAAAATATTTTATATTATTATGGTTGGAGGTAAACAAGAGACTACCTTTATAGATAAGCCTAAACTGTCACAACGAGACTACACCTTGACTTGGTGTGACTGCTTGCTTGTCTCCATGATCCAAAGAGCTATAC
>LUCM01001028.1:202507-257463 GCA_008360955.1 Fasciolopsis buskii | reverse complement strand
GTCTCCATGGGAAGATGCATAGGAAACAATATTCACGATGAACACCTACTGTATTTACCGCGACCTCTACTTAACATTCTTCCAAAATGTTCAGCTACTTGGGCATGAAACCAGTTACTGGCCGTCGCCCCTGCTGGACCGATGTTAGATTTTAGAAAGGACAATGCGTAAGACTGCGTTTGCTGCTTGCAATTCCATAAGCGCCTTGTTTCATTAAAAAAGCTTGATAATCGTAGATCTCTTTTTTCATTCCTAAACCGTAATTCTGACGGGGAACAATCGGCTTACATTTTCTACCGTAAACCTTTCTTCGATTTTTCTTACTGTTTATTTTCTGCCGGGAGAAACACTTAGGATATATCGCAAACGTTGGTTAATTCGACCCAGAAGCAAAAACACTGTCCTTGTTTTACAATTCTGTACATGTAGATATGCGAAAGTTTGAACGCAGATTCAGAATCAACCGGTAAGAAGTTGATAGCATAGCACTACGACCGCGATTTTTGAAGGGACGCCTGTTTGCCCTCGTAAAGCTTACAAAACAGAAAAACCGAGTCATTCCGAAGCCCTAGCTAGGCCGTACCTGCCAGCACCAAACCGCGCTGCCCTGGAACCGGTGAGGCCGGTCAGGCGGTTGAAACATTGCCAAATAAATAATTCTGCCTCACCTTGGGATTCATTCTCGACGAATGAACCCTTGTCTACGCGGTTGTGTTTTTATATTACACACTACCCTTGTATAGATACCGAGACAAAAAACAAGAAGGCTCGTGGTCCGTACACCACAATCTGAATTTCCAGAACGATTGGTCACAGTAGTTAAGTAATAAATGCCGAACTTAGCACACCATTATAAAAAAGGAAGATCCCTGATTGAATTACGGCCAATTCAGATAATCTGAAGATCATCCCGGAGAAAGGCTTGCAAAAATGGATAATTTGCCAGACAATATGAAAGCTTATTTCTCTCTCGAAAAACGTTTAAGCACAATGGACCTGCTTTGTTCCTATAAAAGACATTGATCATGCATTTCCAGTCCCGATGATTTGGCTACAAAGATGTTCTTGACAAACTTGCTCATCTTTGGTTCCAGTGGCAGTTTGAGCGTGACGAATCATCAATAACAGTGATCCCCGACAAATCGGATAAAATACCCATGGGCTGTCTCCGTGGTTTTCAGATGAAAATGAACCACGAATACTGTGTGACAATTCATTTTGTAACCTTATCCTTTTTTTCTATTTGTTAAGCCTTCATTTCAAATAAGATGCCAAAAATTTGATGTATGCTATCGGGAAGATGGGTGTATAAATTCATCCCATTTGCTATCCTGTTCCTCAATTTATCCACAGTACCAAAGAATCTTTTTCGTTCCTAGGATGAACATGCTGCGGTATACCACAGCTTGCCAAATGATCCCAGGGTTTTGTTAAAAGTGTTATTCTATCACCGACCGACGTTTAACGATAAATCGCAACCAGAATTAACGCTTATCTAAGTCACTCGGTTCCTCTACTGTTTGGCGTAAATGAACAGTACTTTTCTCCTCATTCGGACATCAAAACAGTTTTGTCGCAAGTTTATTCAACGTTTGTTATAGGTAGGCATTAATTCTTTGCCAAACCTCACATATAATTGGGGTTAGAGAAAAAATAAGTATCAGTTGGTTGTGAAAGGCGTGGGTTGAATTTGTTCATCTGTTCATGGCTAGTATGTGGTTTTGATGCCTTAACGGAGCTTTCTACAATGTATGGTTGGTCGTATGCATCTGCAAGGACAAACAAACAAACAAACAGACGGGCGGGAACAAAGAGACAGGTGTGTATTCATCCGCACACCCACGATAGTTAGCTAATATTACCCACTCCCCTGTGAACTACACGCGTCACATGCTCATACATACTCAAACACACAGCGGCCCTAATTGTTTGGCTAAGTTGTCATTAGAAACAGTCAAATATGACTAGTAAGATGTTAAGTAGCGGACCGGCTAGGCAGTTAACTCATACAAATAGAGGAAGAAACTGAACCATCTGCGCCGGGTTCCCACTAACAAACAGCGTCTGTGAAAGTACTACAGACTGGGCAAACTACTCATCCCTAAACGCTAGCATCATAGCTCCGGTTCTCGTGGCCCCAGCAGTGTAACTCCAACAGTTAACGTACAAACCAAGAAAAAAGACCAGTGGACTATCTGCCCCTGTCTTCATGTTCAGAAAATGTCCCCAACTAAAACGTATTTGACAAAACAGTTCGTTTGGTTAAATGAGACCGACAAATGAGGTCAGTGTCAACAACTAACTACCGTCATTATTGGATGAAGAACGTACGTCATAACGCGGGAATTTAGGCAACTGTGATCCCGTATGGAGGTCCTTCTCTCACATTCCTAACTCACAAGGATGTTAGCTACCGCACAGTCGACGACAGTTGTGTTTCTTATCCGTATGTGAAAGCATAGACAAAAAAGAAAAGCGTGCATATCTATCAGTTTTATGAATATCGACACAACAGTCACTTGGTCATCTCTATTAGAATGAAGCAGGAACTTCCTGACGGCAGCAGCGTTGCTCCCAAAACATTTAACGGTACTCTAAAAGGTGAAGATCGGTTTCGGAGACCAGGCAGTTTACCGGGAGGACAGATGAAACAGAAAGCTTTTTCTGCCTACCATTTTGTTAAAAATATATATATATATATATATATATATATATATGAATGACAAGTCAGAGTGTGGAAAGCCTTTAGTGATTTCTTCTGGCTCTCTTTCATGACCAAGAAACATCTAAATTGTGTACTGGTGATCAAGATCTACCGGGAGACTACCAAACTCTATCAAATCGATGGCCAATTGATGGACCTGACAGGATTAAAATGTACAATAGTTGAAATTCACTTCGTATATTATGTTCCATTTTCTGCATACCAGCTGCGGGCGGGCGTCTGGGGTTTCCCCGGCAAGCAAAGGAGAAAACTGGGAAATTGGTTTCAAATAACGTGCATTTGATGCTGTTCGAATCAAATACGACCACACAACAAGTATTTCCTACTCGAGCAACTGCTTGTAAATCTATAGTCCGTTTGATGGACCTGGTCCTCTTCTAGCTTAATCGTTCTTTCAGGTATGGAGTACACCAGATTGGTGGTGTAAATTTGCCATCTAAGCATCTGAATGTGGCTTCTAAAACAGAATGAAATCACAGCCTCTTCGTCTTTGCATTAAGTAAAGGGAGCAGATTTTTAGCCGCGATGAGATCAGAATTGTGAAGCGAAAACGGTTTACTCCACATTGCAACGCTCCAGGATTTGTGAAGCATAATAACAGCTAACTTTTTGACATGTTCTGTACATGAGTGTAATAGAATGGCCGTGTTTCGTTACATGCGAAGAGAACCGGTAATCGTGATCCTGAAGCTTGGAGGTCAAAAATGATAACGAGAAGAAAGACAGCGGGTTGACATCTACTACCAAAGTTCTCGACGGATCTGGGATTTTAACCTCTGGGTATTTCCGTGACACGTTTAATTCGCTTAACCATCACTGCTTTGGTAAAAAGAGTGACATTTTTCATGAAGTCTAATATGGTACAACCGCCCGGAAAATCAATTTCCCGTGTTGCTTTTGACGAGAAAAAGAATAACATTAGTTATATGGTCGTCCGGAAGTGCTGCTGATAGAAGTCCAAATACATTCCTCCCTACAGCTAACTTTAGTCCAAATGAACAAGCCTCATTTACACTGGATTCTTAGCCATAACTAACGTTTGCTCTTCGATGTCTCCTGTTTAACGCTTAAATCACATCGGCTAAGAGACAACATTTAAGAGTTTTCGCCATCCTCAGCACAATGGGTATGTGGATTTTCTTCTCCTCCAGCTGAATCCAGAACAATAATCTTTGGGTCTTTCCAAAGGTTTTCTGACTAAAACTGTATTCCTAATCTAACAGGTCTTTTTTCAGAATATGCATAAGAAAAATTTTCTATTTCCTGTCGCACCTTCCACCTTCTTTTGTGTTAGACTTGTGAACAACATTTACTGTGGAAAATTAAAGCCAGAAAATAAGTATAACTTGCCTTTTGATCTTCAGAAAGATGCATCAAAAGAAGTTCTCCTTTGCAGCTTCATATTTCGTGGTCTCGAAGACATCCGAATGACTTCCGAACCGAATTAAAATAACCCTGAATTCAGGAGTCCTATGATGGGCAGTGTAATTTATTTTGCTCAGTGCTACCTGCCCATTACTAACAGCTTTTTAACTTCCGTTCGATTGGTGGAGAATTTTCCCCTCGAAAAATCGGAGCTAAAAGAAAGAATTTGGCAATACGTGGAATAGTGAACATTTCTGAATAGCATTTGGGTCGCACCATCACTGCCCACTTCACCTTCACTATTCCGATTAATTTCTCTGGCAACCCCAACCAGCTACTCATAGTCTCTCTTGCACTACCCAAATAGATGATGATGTGACCGAAAGTGCTCTTAGATTTTGTTAGCTTTGAGAGCTCTCGGTCGATAGTTATTGGAATGTGTGCCCAAAGCTGATTTTCTCAACTGTCGGACTTTGCAGGGCTCACTGATTTTCGGCTGATTTATTACTCCTTTCAGTTTCAGCTGAAGTTTCTTGGCGCCCCATAATTTTGGTTAATCAGCACCCTGCTCACCTGAGTATGCCGCGTCATTTTTCTAAAGCGATCTGCCACAATTTCCGATTACATACATGAAGGAACGTGGACGAGTTACGCATGTAACGCTTCATGACAGCACAAGTTTGCAGTGATATTTCGGAAATCGAAAACTACACTACACAAACAGGTAATAGAGAATTAACAGGAAAGAATGGAAGCGACATAACCTTTTCGAAGAGATAGGAAAAAACGGGATAAGCGGAGCACAGCAGAAAAGAGGAAGCAGAAGAAGATAAACATTAAAAAGAGAGAAAAAGCAAAAGCATACCCGGAGGGAAATCAATGAGTTTGCCATGGTTCAGATGAGGACAACTGTCATGTTTAGGTGATTTCAGCATCACATGAAATCTTCCGTTGCCGAGCAACCTTTTATCCTACTTACCAGTCCTCTATTGAAATATAGAATAATGACTATATGCAACTCTGCATTTACGTGTTGGTTGCAGGAAAACAGCTGGAAATATTTTTTTCCATCGAGCTCCCACTAGATCTGCATAAACGCTGAGACAACAAACAGTATCCAAAGTGTTAGGATTAATGTACTGCACTGCATTGAACTTGATCTCATTCTAGGTGTTGGACAGTTGTGCTGTAAAACGTACGCCCAGTTCGACTGTGCAATATTTTGCAGAATTTGAGCTCACTGATGACCAAAAGCTCTCTCCGGAAACTTGATTTACAGAAAGTCCTTTGTTGAACTTACTTCAATACATGAAATGGTTTATACCAGGTCAGTGCGATGTCTGGGAGATGTGGACTGAGCATCTTCTGACTTGGTATGAATCTCATTTCATTAGATGAAGCTCATCTCCCTGAACTTCGTTGTTTAGTCCCACGATTAGTTACTCAATATAACCTTTAGTTGCTGCACTGGAGTCACTTTATACTATACTATACTATACTATACTATACTATGCTTTGCTATACTATACTATACTATACTATACTATACTATACTATACTATACTATACTATACTATACTATACTATACTATATTACAGCGTGTCTGTTGAAAAATTCTTTATTTACCAATGAGGTAGAAACAAGCCTACTGTCAGTTACCGAACTGTTACCTCATGGGTAGATTATACTAGTAAGAGGAATCTTGAATGGCTTTTGGCATCATAAAAGTCAATGAATTCCTGAAAGCAGCGTCACCTAGGTGAATTTGCACAGTCTGCTCAATATTACCAATGATGGATGTAACCATGCCTTTGATTCTTCGATAACCGACAGATGAAAAACTACCAAGTGTTTCAGTGTGTTTCTGGATTCGTGTTTCTAACTGTGATTGTATTTCATTATCTTAATTTCGACTTCTTAGATTCCGTCTAAGTGTCTGTATAACGCCAACTTCAAGGAAGAGTGGACCTTTTGAAACGGATGGCAATTCTGTTCCTACTACTTTTCGACCTGTCGAAATTAGACAGATCAGTTACAGTTTGGAAGGTTACCATTCCTTTTTAGTGTATGACTGATTTGCATGCTGATTTGTTCGGCATTAGAAATAGTGAGGATCCTGTGCAGCTGCTCGTGTTCAGTTGCAGAATCGACAAAGTAGTTGACCATTTGTCAACTTTTCGATTGACGTGGGATTTCCAGGCGAAGTATTATTGAGTGATAAAATTTTGCATAAAACAATTCACAGAGTCAGTCGATTTTTCAATCCCCTGCGAACCGAATTCTTCTCGAGTACATCATACAAGTCAGTCACCGACATTCAAAGCATTCTACCGTGCAAAACCGCCAAAGGCGGGGTGGTGTATAGTCCTCTGCGTTTCACCGGAATAGGCCAGCAACAGCCATCGTGGACAGTCTAGCATCCATAACGTTCCGTTCATAATCTTTTACCCAGTTTTCCAGACTTAGTAAACGTCTGGCATACAAGCATTGCTGATTATTCCATATAAGGGGTGAAACAACCTTTTAGAGCTTGCATGATTCGAAATAATCAGATGAAACTGGAGGATTTCTGATGGAAAATTGCGGAATGACCCTCAAACTCCTGCTGCTGAATTCTGATACATTACCCGTAGTGATTGATGACAATTTAGACTTTTCATTTTGGCCCACAAATTACTCCGGTATACATTGTGTGTAAGAAGTGACAATACTGATGCAGTTGGGTAGATACTTTATTAGAAACTAGATACTGTCATCTTCGTGGATTACCGGTCATGCAGCTGCGGGACAAGCTCAGGCAACCAACTGATTCCTGAAGGGTGAAGCATGACACGTTTGTCGAATTAGATCTCAATCCATTACCTACAGAACATGGATTACATAGTTATGCTGTAATGGATCAAGCATAAATTGCTTCAGTAGAAAGATACAGTTGATACTGCACCGCATACCAATCCATTACAAACTCCGTCTGTTTTCTCGCCCTGTATGACAGTAATTGATTGCTTTTCGGACGAAGGAATTTACTTTTCACCAAATCTATTTGGGTCGTACCAAGTTTATATAGTATGGACTGTGTGAAACGAAAAATGTAATCGCTGCTTGTCGAACTGATTTGTTATTAACAATCATATATTTTTATTACTATTATTATTCACAGAAAATAAGCTGCCACAAATCTCAGTCCGGAGAGCTTAACTGATGATTTGAGGACAAATATTATTCATCTCAAATTTAGGTTCACTCTTTGGAAGTGGTGGAGACACTGTTTATTTCTGTATTTTTTCCCTGTCAATGTGTGAATTGTTTAGCTCACTTAGAATACCACACAATCCACATGAAGCCACACACTCAGTTGCGATTCACGGTGAACGAAAATTCCATTTATTCTATGTCATATGATGTCCCACTGCCATGCGACTTATTTCGATCGTTCAATTTGTCCAACTGGACAAGATGTTCTCTATGCTACCGTGGACACGGCAAATTCAGTGCTAGTATTTGCTTGATTTTTTGGGACAGAGAGCAACTTACTATCACCCCGATCATCTGTCTGATAAGCAGTACTCTGTCTGATGCTGACTGGATGGAAGATTTCGCAGCGTACAAAGAAAGTTGATGGTATTTATACTAAAGAAATTGCAGCGAAATTTCAAAAGTTGGAATCCTATGTGGTCTTTTTATTTTCCTTTAATTCGTGCTATTCAGTGGCAAATAGGAAGATTTTTGTGTCAATCACAGTGACTATCTTTTTGGATTCGTGCAGTACGATGAAGATTTCCGTCATATTTCTGACGTAGAGGAGCAAGTCTAATAGATAAGCCCTTTAATGCAACCGAAAAGGTTCAAATGTCAACGTGGACATGACTGTAAAAAATTCTTGTGGATCAGTAACTTAACAGGAGCCATTTGGGACGGAAAATGTAAAGATCGGTGATCGCATGGCAGCGAAAATTTTAGAGGTATTTCCTCTGCCAACCTCTTCACAATCAGCTGGAGTAGATCCTTTCTAATCCAGCTCCTAGAAATAAACAATATTGATGTTGGATTTTTCATTAACTTAACCCAACACTCGTGTCATTTTGAGTTTGAGTCATAATTCTATATTCTGAGACAAACATGGAACACCTTGATTTTGTAAAGGAGTTTCTCAACTAAGAATAGGGTCCTATCAAATCCAGAGTTGGGTAATTAAATTGTTCTATGTAACTTTTACTGTTTAACGTCATCCCTCAACACAAAGATACGGATGTGTACGGTGTGCACAGGAGTAGGTGGATTCACAGACAAGTACAGGTCAATTACCTTACAAGCTATTCTTATCCGGTTCTCGTATGGTGTTATTATAGGTTCGCAAACAAGAAGCAACCATGGACATAATGGAGATATTGTCGTTCATTGGTATGGTGAAGGCTTCCGAGGAGAATAAATTTTGCTGGGTCAGAGCTCATTACTGTCCACGAAATAAACCTAACGGCTCATTAGCGGCGACCGCAAAAGGGAGAGCATTTGGTTTGAGGAACAATCGTTGACAGTGATCTCAGGGGTGACATGGAAGCCACGTTGCTGTTGTTGTTGTTGTTGTTGTTGTTGATGATGGTGGTGGTGGTGATGGTGGCGATGATGACAGTGGGGGTGGAAAGTGCGGCTGATCTTAGCTCTACAGCTCTGTCGATAATGAAGATGATGGCGACAGCGACGACGAACTACCCGACGAGTGCCATCTATCCCCCACCAATGACCGTTATTTCCCGGCGGGAAACTGGTCGTTCTACAGTATCGTCAATACCGTGTATATCTATCCGTAGAGATAGATAGACACACGAACAAAAGCCGCAATTCAGCCCACGTTACTAAGTCGTCTAATGATTGGAAGGGAAGAAAAATAGTTGAAGAAACGGATCAGTAGAACTTCTGATTAGCCAGTCAGGCAGTTGGTTATTTAGTCAGTCACAATAATGCTCGACCGACGAATCGACTAACAAATTTACGGACAGACCAGTTGGTTGACTGCTTGACTCACAAACAAACAAACAAACAAACAAACAAACAAACGAACGAACGAACGAACGAACAAACAAACAAACAAACAAACAAACAAACAAACAAACAAACAAACAAACAAACAAACAAACAAACAAACAAACAGAATATTGCTAAACGGCAGACCAAGGAGAGCTCACGCACGAACACTTCGATACCGGCGTTTTTTGCCCAGAGTAGAAGCACTTACCACGTAAATTCAAACGGAAACGAGCAGTAACACAGAAAAACTTTCATTAAAAAATATCTCAAGAGTACGTCATTTTAAATGTAGCCGGAGTTTTAGTCACTCGTACACATCGGATTTTCACTATCTCCACCCTGAATACGGGGCTTTCTTCCTCTCTTTCGTTTTTCCTCTCATTCTATCTCTTTATTTTCTGTCACTGTGTCAGTAAGCTTTGTGTCCTGAACTTCTGTCGATATAGGTGCACAAGAGTCATTGAACGAGGAGTATCGAATGACGAAAATTCGGTCTGAGTCAATGTGAACAGTTTATTTGTTTGTGCACATTTTATAACCAGGTTGCGTTGTTTACGTGTGTGTGTGTGTGTGTGTGTGTGTGTGACAGAGTGTATGGGGATAGGTACGAATCTTGGGCTGCCTCCAGAATCGGTGTTCGTTATGACGTTGGTGAAATTACTGCGGCCAAGTTTGTGTCACCTGAAGCCGTGGTATATGTGGAAAATTCAGGGACAAGCTTCTCGGTGTCGAAATGATCTTGGTCAGATTTGCAATGCATGCAGGCATTTAAATAGCACAATCATCAGTAACCTTCAGACCTTTCTTAAGGACAGTATAACTGCTGGACATTAGTCTCCCCATCCAGTCAACAAACTTTAACGAAAGTTAAGTAGATCATAGTTCCAGATTCGCATGCTTAATCAATTGATATTTGCGTATCTGTTGCATTTCGTCATCTAAAACAGCTTCAATCATTCTCCCAAAATATCACTTGTTTCCATAAAACGGCTTGGCAAAAAATCCTGATTATTTTAAAATTATTTATTTATTTCAATTAGAAAATGGATCCTATCGCTTATCTATTGTAGCCCGTGGAATGTTTGCCCAGAACATTTAGACAGTAGATCGAGTGTCCTTGTTCTAGGCACAGAAGTCCTTCATATATTCTGGTCATCTGTTGGTGGCTCCCGAGTATAGCTTAGTTGCTGTTAGCCATCACTGAACAGCATCAGACTGTTTTAACAGTCTTGGCTTGGAGTAAATGAAGGTTTTCGAACAGTGCATACCGCAAATGCAAAGGTCACTTGCGAACTGCTTAATCCTGAAACGTGATTTCATAACATATCGTTATAATTTCATACAGAAAATTTGCATTCGTTTTCACCAATTCTATGATCGCTAATACCATCTGGAGGCTACCAAACTATTACCAATGATTGTAAACTAAGGAGAAAATTGTCATCTTTATTTTTCTTTCTTCCGTGTCGTTGACACTAATTTCACTGCGCCATTTTTGGATTGCTCAATAGATATTGGATTTCGAATGCAGTATTCTACTTTCTGGCATCGCACGAACTTTACCTTTCGTGCTATCCCATTCTGCTATGCTCATCAGGGGAAGCACGCCGAATATTCACAAATGGTTTTGTATGAATCGTCAGCATACTAACCGGCTTCGTTCATTGTTTGATTGAGTCTCTGAATTTCTCAAATAAAGCTTAGTTAACATCCCAATATTGATGCCCTCAGAAACTACAGGACAGTAGACTTCATTGTGTTCTGTCATAGAAAAATCTAACCAGCTACTCATCGAATCTGGATTCCTTTGCAAACTGATTTTGGATGTTTCTATTCTGAATGGTGAGTAAATATGTACCATTTGATATGCAAGTAAATTTTGGCTGCACCTGAACTTTCCCAGTCCGTTGATATGTATAATTGTTCTTATTATGGAAACAGTTTTCTCAATGATTGCATATGTTCTATTACATTTTGGCCGGCTATTTTCGCCTAATCATTTGTCTTTTCAGAATCGCCAGTGTTACTGTTGCCCCGAAAGTGCGCAAAAACAATGGTTCGTTTATCACACCTAATTCCGTCCCACAGGACGGACATGAGCTTAATGGCACAGTCTCGTACGGTCGAGCGTGGGTACTATGACACATGAGATAATCATTCCGGTCAATTTGTTTGGGACGAAACGTGCGGTAGATCCACACTGGAAGAGTTTCACCGATTTCCGGGTTCAGCAGGAGAGGAAACTCCAAAACAATGCATTAATGCCTAACGGATAATGGATTGTACAACTCGGAACAATAGCACGATAAAAGAGCAAATATCTAAAAAATATGTAACGGTTCATTTGCTGTCCGCCTGTAAGATTACTATGGGACCCTAATACCTTCTGCGTTTGTTTTTTGATCGCGTTATCTACTGGTTTGTACAGGAAAATTCATAAGCATTGCATGTCCAGCTTCACTTAATAATAAATGCTTTCATTCTTCTGGTGAGTGGAGATTCATAAGGCGCAATCGGTCCTTCTTGAAACTGAATTGTCGAGGACTTTAACAATGGATATTTATAACCTGTCCGGTTTCGCTTGTATTTCGATGAAAAACTTTCCCAGAAAACATGAAGTCTTCAGCGCGTCTTTTCGGCGCTGTAGACTTTTGTGAATCTGAATAGTAAACTTTAACCAGTGCGTCAAGAAATCACCCACAACTATTCACTTAGGAATGAATATTGAATGTTTACAACTAAGTTATGTAGGCTGTCATGTCCAAGGAGGGCAACGGTGCATGATCAGCGTATTGCCTCCTACGGCAGACCAGCGTCGGTTAACTGCGTGACCAATCATAGCAAACGCATATTATGGAAGCGCGAGTTCGTGTTATGTGGTTACTGTAACCAATTACCCGAAGTCGTGGGTAGTTTGCCCACGGGTTATGCAAAACCGGTAATTCCGATTTTGAGCTTTCTTGCACGCAACTATTCCTCCTGACTCTCTGGATCGGTGTGCGTTAATGTCACTTTAGATTGTTCACGTGCTTCAACTTGGAAGTGATGAGCATGCCCATATGAGGGTTCTGCTCGTTAGCGAAATGACGCACAGATTCAAAGTCAAGGTTAAAAGAGGACAAACCTTCGAAGGAATATAAATATTCAACTTACTGTCAAACCTGGTTGGACAAAAATAGCCTGATTTTGGCTGATCAAGAGAAATGCAGAAACTATCCTGGGAGAAAATTACGCATAGCCGAAAAGCAAGAAAAAAATCCCAGTGTGTATGAAAGCTTTGCGGATGAAAAGAAGGAAAAATGTTTCGGAATTCAATCTCAAAATTCGTTTGTCGCATTCACCAGAAAATTAGTGGGTAATCAAAAAACTATTTGCACAATATGTAGAATTCACCCCACTGTGAACAGTCTTTAACCTTGACGGGGATTCGAACGCACTTATTGATGTCATCCAAGTGTTCGTACCACTTGTTCTCTAGTTGATGAGCTACGATGACAGTAAAATGGATATTCAGCTATTGTGTCTGGGGTTACTTGGCAAAAATGCGCAAGCACCACAGTGAACTTCTCACGATTTGGCTGACAAGGCAGGATGTCCCTGGAAGTTGCTTTCCCATAGAGTGGTGAACTGTACATTGGTGGTTGAAATCGATAGCAACCCAGCGGAACTTCTTCCTGATTTTTGAAAGTTAATAATACTAATGATAGTAATGACAACAATAACAGGTAATTAACAAAACAACTCAGACGTAACTACCACGTACCTGAGGGCTTAGTAATTGAATCTGACTACTTGACAGTGTTTGACCTTGGTTCCTCAACACGGAATTTTCTGAGTATTAAAAGTGTAGCCCTGAAGTGAGAAACAGACCAAAGCTTTTTGATACATCCGACTGCATAAAAAATGCCCCATATAGTTTAGGAATGGCGCTTACCTAAAAAGTTTGACAACCGATTTCCTGTTCTTTAGTCACAAATATGCCCCGCTGACCAGATGCAAAGTGACCCCGAATAAAGTGATTTCCTATATCTCCAGGCTGAATGTCAGCAATAAATATCTAACTTAGTCTGAAAGATAAATTCGAGTTACCATCATATTCAGCTTTGATAACGTTATTTGATCACTTGTGGTGTTTTTGTGATGATGAAGTAGATGGTGTTCACATTCAGGTTTCTTAGGCGTTCGGTAAATTTTCTCTGACGAATTTTGTCCGCTGTTCTAATCCAAAAAGGCTGCAGCCATCGGATTTTTTACAAGGAAATTCCATGTGGTGGCAAAAATACCTAATAGACGGTAGGAAAAATTTATTGGACATTATCCGCAAAAAGAAAACAAATCATTAATTACCTATGTTCAATCCATTGACTTCTCCTTAGGCAGTCACACTGACTTTTTGTTAAGAGGTGAAATGATGTGAACTAGAACCAGCATCGATATTTGTCAACCACAAAGCAAACGAGTTAGACCCCTTAAGAAACAAGTGCTTACTATGGGACAGGTTATGCGGGATTCAAATATGATAATTTCGCGGAAGCAAGTTTTAAAGAAATGCATAAATACTTTTGTGAAAATGTCACACCTTTTCCCAATCATTGGTTCGTTCTTAAGTGGATATTTTGCTAGTGTTACGGTACGTCCTCAGACAGAGGCATCTTGAAGAGCGGTAATTTAATTGGCATCATAAGGAAAACACCTTCACAATTAGATCAACAAATATCAGTTTATATAAATCTCATGAGGTCTGTCCCCTTTCTAAGTGAGAACAGCTCATCGGTTGTTATTTGTTTCCTAAATTTTATATGCCTGTTTAATTTGAAGGCTTCGTTACGCTCACCTCCCACCCAATATGACAGGTAGTGAAAAGTTATTTATGTTTCGAACTAGAAGTCTCTGCGTTATCTAAACAAAGGATACAAAACCCAATCGTAAGCGAATACACGAAGTTTCGTAACGGAATTTGTTGTCGAGGTCTACAGAAAACTTCCTGTGGGTCCACTGACCACTTTTTATTCTCGGGCCTATTTCAGTTTAACATCACTCGGTAAATGTTCCTCGTGGTTTGATTGTTAGTCGGGTTTTCGTGTTGGTAAAGATGATCCGAAAAGGCTTGCACTGAGCGACCTTATTATTTTCTAGTTCATTCGTTGCCATGCTCGATCTTGTCGGTGTCACGGAAAATCGACCTTTGTTCGATAACCGAATGCCTGCACTAGCGCCACAAACGTTTCACATCGGTAAGTGCCAATGGAGCACTGTATGGATGAGGACAGTCCGATATGCAATGAAATGTAACTGTCCACACTTGCCTTCCTTCCCCGCCTCCTTCTACGTAAGAACAGGATTCGGCTTTGGCCCAAGCCCTTCCTGAAAAGGCACTGAGCAACTGAAACGTGCAGAAAGCGACCCAGATCTATCGCTGCTATCATCCAGACGGTCCAGAAAACTTGCAACTTATAAGGTTCATCTCTCAGAATCACATTATCCGTATATCCCAAATCAAGCAACATATTTTCTGAACAAAAGTCAGTCTCATTATTTTCACATGGGGGTGATTTTTTCCCGTAACCATCTCCATTTCAAAGTTGGAGAGGAGCACTGCGAATCTCTCTGGCGTCCCATTCGGTAGAAAGCATCGCCACAAAATCCCATAATCGACTGAGTCGAATGCCGCTTCGGGTCAAGAAAAACCGAGATAGTAGATCGACAGAATGCGCCTCTATGTTCTCAGGTTTGTCAAAGACTGATTATCCGATAGATGGAAAGTAGAATACCAGCCTGATTCTCACACGTGCGCTGTTCGCAAGCATTGGATAACCAGTTGAGATTAATGTCCATGGGAAGTTTGTATCATATGCTTACCGAACTAATTCTTTTACCACATTCACAGAAATATATAACCTTTCGAGAAAATCTGCGAAACCCCCGACTCAGACACATCCCTAGGTATTTTCTCGTTTTGTAAGACCTACCACAAGAGTTTTAACTCTGATCCTAAAAATTTATCCATCAGGTTCAGCAGCCTTGCGCCTTTAAGAAAACCTACTTTCCTGATAACCTCCATTTCTGGACTGTTTCATTTTCATGCTTAAGTGGATGAACCTTTGTGGCATCGGGGTAACTTAACTGGTCCCTAAAGTTCTCCGTCTAACCACCCGACTTTGCTGCTGAAATTGAATAATTGAGCCCTCACAGTCCTTGATCACTACAACTAATGCTGATAGTTGTAGACTTTTCGATTTTCCTGCACCCGCTATCCAACATTGCTCGCGGATATTTTACAAGCTCGTAGTCAACTGACGTCCAGGATATTTAAGCTTCTCATTCCATATGTCATCTGGAGGGACGGGCCTGCGAAGTTTTAACAAAGTAATTGTTATTAAAGAAAACCGTCAATTCTGTGGTCCCATGGCTTGAAACCAAGCGTGGCGGTCACCGCTGCTTGCAAAACATCCATATTACGCTCCCAGTGGTTTCTCCGATGATGGGTATTCGGTCGTATCGATAACCACGTCGTCAGTTTCCCCTGGGAGCGCAGCCGACAATTACCAGTAATTTCTCGTAAAACTAATTTTCTGTCTATGCAGCCTTGCATAAACCAACACGAAGAAAAAAGTCAGTATTTCACTCGGTCACTGTTTACACCTACAAATCCGTCCAGCCGAACTACATGCAAATGGCTCTTCATCGGGGCCCAGTTTAACAACGCACTCTAGGCTCTCGTGTTCATAGCGATCCCGACAGCATTGCGGCCAAGAGTGTTTGAAACTGGATCAACTGACACGCGAATAATGAAGCAGAAGAAAGAGCTTGCAACTGACCTTCGACGAGCGATTATAGAAGAGGAGAATTGCACTTGCATTTTGGAGATGTAGTATGAATCTGTCATTTTCTGGAGTTGTGATTAGGACAACTTGCCGCTGTAGGTGGTTTAGCTTTCTAACGTTGAAGGCAGCCAGATGGACTGAACAATTAAACTTGAGAAATGTACTTAGCATACTCTGGTCGTTGACTGATGGTACCACAAGATAACTTCACCAAGCCGCAATTTTTTGTGGCATCGTTTGTGGTCCCCATATCCGAAGAACGGAAGTTAGTAGGATTCTGTATATAAATAATGTCAGGGTCTGAGTAGACGTTAATACGTGGCTACCCACACATCAGAAATTTTTTCCTTGGGACTCCTAATCCATCCCACAAGACAAGTATGCTTCAACTCAGCACTGCAAACCTAGACAACAGCCCAACCTGTTCGAACTAATGGACGGTCCGGATTATCCTATAGGATGATCGATGGTATTGTTTTTGCTTGTACAATTCATTGAAATTGTGGACAAATAGTGATAGAAGCTCCAGCGGCTCAGTGAGAAAACGACTGGGGTTCATAGTCAGTGAATTTGGTTATAGTAAGAAACCGTCCACAAGGCAGCGGGAAAGCCTGAAAGGAAGCCCGTGTGCTTGGATCAACCATGTTTCCATTGAGTCTCCCAGCTGAATTTCCGGCCCAAATCTGATGGACCAGGATTCTACCCACTTGCATTCCTGAAGCGATTGAATCTTCGACCTGAGACTAGGCATCTGTATAGGTTGTAGGATAACAGTGGCGCACAAGTAGCCAAATCACGTCAAGTTGCAGTTTTAATGTGACGATAAAAATCTACAGTTAGGTATATATATCCTCCTCGCAAACTTATAGCTGATTGTTTCTGATGCATATTGAGAGTTCAAAAGGATACAGCATCTGTCAGTGATCGATGCAGGTTGGCGGCAAAGAAAATCACAGTGAATCAGCGTTGTCAGCTACGAAGAAACTACATGAATCATTGATTCTGTCGATCTGCGCAGGTTCCAGACCTCACTATATACCAACATGCATAATTACATTATGATCAGTCCAATTCGGCGAAACGTGTATTCTTACTTACCAGGTTAAAATCCGATTAGTGCTTTTGGAGTCACGACGTGAAAGTTTAAAGAAGGGTTAAAACTCGCGGTACATATGTTTCTGAAGCAATCCACTGCTAAAAATTAAATACATAATCTGTGCATGCATGTGTTATATAAAGATGAAAGGTCTTTGAAAAAGACCGCCTGGAGAAGCCTAGTTATATGTTTCGATTCGGAAAAAATACCGTAATTCGACAGTAGCAAAAATGTATTTATCATGTACCTATGTGCAAGTTTTGAGCATCATAAAGTCAGGGCCACAAACTGGAATCAAACCGGTAACCTTTAGTTTGCCGAGCAGGTGATCTGTCAGTGGACAGATATGGTCGAGTGCAAACGGCTTGGGTGGATTTCAAGTTTCGGCTACTCGGCTTGTGTCCCGTTTATATATATATATATATATATATATATCATATTGAAGAGATAAACCGTGGTAAGAGCGCTTTTTCATAAAGGAAAACAATCTTATCTAAAAGTGACCACAGAATTATTTACAATCATTTTAAAATTTCACCCAGAATTTTTCCCTCTCATCTCATCGCGGATTACTGTAGACGCTTCAGGCACCATCGTCCAGACAGACGTGACTAATATTTAAGCGTTCCAAGTTTCATCCGATGTGTAGCGTGAATTAATTACACAGTAAATCAGGGAATGAATTTATCCTGTTCAATAGTAGAAAATGCTGAGCACCCTATTCCAGTGGCTCGGTTATTTTATTGATGAGTGAGTGACAAATGATAAATTGAAAGACACTTCAGAAATGAAATATTTAGGTGGTTCCTTTTCACCGTTGTCCAGCTTTCTTATCTCGTGTAATTTATTCATCTTCACACGAGTAAGCTTAGAATATCTTTACATTCAGGTCAAGAGGGAGTGGACTGTCGATAGCGAGAATTTAGTCGTTGTGCTAACAAAGATATTCTCGACAATCTAAGAAGGTATTCAATATAAAAGACGGCAGGTTCTCCGAAAGAAGGTCCGCGTTTCGGTCTACCAGAATGTCTTCCGGTGTGGAATGGTTCTCATTCAGTCCAATTTTTTCGGACAAAGGTACAACTGGATGCAGAGTATGCTTCGTTTCCAACCCTACCCCGGCCCGAATCTTGATTCTAACCAAAATGTTTCCTCTCTTGGTTTGATAATTGAAAGATGTACCTAACCAGTGGGCATCGACTTCTAGATTCAAAGTTTTCGGGGTATGAAATAGAAGAAATTTTACCCTGGAGGTGCTGGGCGGCATTTCGAAATGACCAAAATATTGCAACTGTAGAGGTAATTGCTCCTACGGGGTTTGTTGTATATATATATATTTATATATATATACTGCTTACTGTTTTTGCTATTCACCGCTTCCACAAAGATGCATTGATAACTCTTGTAAAACATTTTTCCATAACGTTGGGGGTGTTTTTCTTATACACTCTTCCTTTAGATAGACTGAATGGCACTTGGTATAGTCCTGACACTTAACAACCATATATTACACATGCACCAAAAATGATGCCCGCTATTCGAGTAAAATTATTATCTTTGGTTGAGGTATCTTGTTTTCTCATTAACGCTTCATAACACGATTTTTTCTTGCCCGAAATTCAAAAGTGCATTTGGGCAATTGATGAAAGGGGAGTAATTAGGAAACAATTGAGGGGAGGTGGTTGAGAGTCTACAAGAAGACAAGGTAGTGACAAAACTAGCGAGCAACTTGTGGGTTTTGATGAGGTTATGAACAGATGTGGTTCCACGTGGCTATAGATTTCGTTCTTCTCCGTCTCTGTGAGCTGATCCTTTCCGAAGCGATAACATCTTTTGACACGTGATGTTCCGAGCCTAGGTTGATCACGGAAAGAGTGGGTGACATATTCCACCCTCAAAACTATCTCGGGGTCAAGCATGCAGTAGTCTAGCAACCATCGTCATCATCATCTGTTTTTGACACATTGTTAACAAGCTCACACAAGGGTTTGTCATTCAATCCTTTGTAACCTTAACTCCGGCAAAAAATCGTCGTCGTCGTAGTCGCTATCGTTGTTAACTTACCGACATTCGGACGGGAAACACTCCAGCAATGTCACCGGGATGAAGATCAAGGTCAACGAAGTGATTGTTTTTTGCTTCATTCGTGGGATTTGGGGGGCGGGAGCGGGGGAGTGGGCAGTGAAGTCTGATAAATCAGGTGACTAGCGCGGTTCATAATCATATGTAGACTGGCGCTGATGTAAATGAGATTGTGCGAATGAGTTAGTGAATTAAGGTCGAAGACTGA
Source organism: Fasciolopsis buskii (assembly GCA_008360955.1). Lineage (NCBI taxonomy): Eukaryota > Metazoa > Platyhelminthes > Trematoda > Plagiorchiida > Fasciolidae > Fasciolopsis > Fasciolopsis buskii. The sequence continues at coordinate 238,137 of LUCM01001028.1, read as the reverse complement.
AGACAAGCCACATAAAAAAATTAATTATCAGAAAATAAAGACCAGTTGAATTTGTTTTCTAACATTTATTGTTGTTGCCAAATGTGAGACAAAGCTTGGTCTTCATTTGGGTGTCCTTGTTTAGCGCACTGTTCACCAAAAGCATTACCATCAAATATGTGGCCTAAAAATCTGCTGAAAATATGCTTATTTGAGATTAATTTTCTTCTTTCGAATTCTGTACAATTAAGGACTCAGCTATTGTAGGTATTAACAGGAAATTTGCAAGCATGGTACAGAAACCTAGCAAAATTACGAATTTCATATAGGACATGGGGCAATCATTCGTCCTACGTGAGGAAGAAAAATAATTCCATGATCACTTCTCACAATCTAAGTGTTCATGTTCCTACTAGCCATGCTCCGTATTTCAACACTTCATTATGATATATCAACGCTCACTTCACGAAGGAGAAGCCGTGGAAGCAATGTCCGGCCTTTTAGTCTTTATTCACAAGTGTTACCCAAACAACCAACCCGGATAGCTTGGCGATTGTAATATGCCGGACTCAGCCGTTCATCTGGGGTGAGCATATCGATAACGGTGGGGCGCACAGCCATAAAAACGGGAAATTATTTATTTCATTGAGACAAAAATCTAAGGTTTGGTTGTGATGAGATGTTCAGAACTGTTGTGAGATAAGTTCAGTAACTACAATTCTGTGCCGACACCAAAATCACCAAATCATCTGGTTAGCCGGTCAAAATTTTGCTACACCCTTTTCATAAAACCTTTCGGGTGTTAAATGAAAGTGATCTCGGACGGAATAAGTTCGCAGTCTCAGTTTACTTTTCGCTCCATTGTTTTCGAGGAGTGCCTTTATCTAAACCTATTTGTTCACCTGCTTGATGTCAAAGTGAACATGCGGTGGACTTAATTTTCTCATGAGATGGTTGAGAATCACTGTTGGATGAGATCTTATTTTCTATGAAAACAGTATACTCTTGACTCTGGTAGATGGTGTTAGAAATGCATAAAAGATTAGTGATTAAAAAAAGGTGTCCACCGTTAGTTGACTAATACCCAATCAACATTGGCTTGGCCGTATTCTTCCGTCCACGGATCGGTCGGTAGTATTCTAAGAAATACCGAAGCTGAGTGAACTAACTTAACTAAATATCTACCAAATGCATTTTAGCATCTCAATACCTAAACTCCAAAGCCTTTTTTCGATATTCTTCAGCTGGTGCTCTATAAGGGTGAAAGAGAATGGCAAGATTACGGACAACCGGTTTCCTAGCAAAAAAATAGTTAAGCTGCATGTTTGACAAACTTCAATGAATTCGGCAGAAAACTGATCGGTTACCTTCTCCTTGTGCGCACCAACTACAATGAGATTGAACTTAAAAACGGCTACTGGAAATTAATTGGGCAATTTATATTTTCTGTTGCTATTTGTACTAGCACTTTGTTTGACATCTTTCACTTGGCCCGTTCTCTACTATCTACTACTACTACTACTACTACTACTAATAATAATAATAATAATAATATACATTGTCGTATCGCGAACAAGGGAGTTAGGAAGACAAATAAAGAAAAGTTGCAGGTGTCTTTTCTTTATCCTTCATCTCTTAATTCCTTTATTAATGAAATAACAGCAGACAATTTTTCAGGAAGGGGGCCACGGTCAGCAGAGGGCTGCCAAGTGGGGANTACTACTACTACTACTACTACTACTACTACTACTACTACTACTACTACTACTAATAATAATAATAATAATAATAATAATAATATACATTGTCGTATCGCGAACAAAGGAGTTAGGAAGACAAATAAAGAAAAGTTGCAGGTGTCTTTTCTTTTATCCTTCATCTCTTAATTCCTTTATTAATGAAATAACAGCAGACAATTTTTCAGGAAGGGGGCCACGGTCAGCAGAGGGCTGCCAAGTGGGGAAGTTGACCGGCGGTGGAAGGATTCGAACCCTCGGGCTTCACGTCCAAACGCCACGACCTTATCCGCTTGGCCACCGCCGGCCTGTCTGGTTTTGTATCCAAATGGGAACATTTTTCACCTCACCCGGGGATGACATCATTCACGACGTCTGGGTGCGGAGATATATTTGAGAAAACGATTCCAAATTTGGCCACAAACCTCAATGGCATTATTGGAAAATAACTTGTTCAAAATTTCAGTTTCCTGAAAGCAGCTTTTGCATTCAGTTGAAGAGGGTTAATGATTTATTTTACGGCAGAATAGAATTTTTCAAGTACCGGCTTTCTACCTAATTGCATTATATCGTAAATCAACATCTGAAATGTAAGAGAACACTTTGATATATGCGCTGTTTCGCGAGTCGAAACTGAACTGAGCCAAGTTGTCTGAACTGCGAATGAGCGCTTTTCCACTTCCCGGTTTGGCGTCCAATACCCTGTAACGGAGCATCAGCCCGTAACCAGATCTCGATATGCAAGGCAAGCATATCAAACTAAAGTCCCACAGCAGATCTAAACCAGTATCGGAACTTTAGGCGTAATCGCGTATTTTCATTTCGAGCGTTGAGGAAAAGGAATTTATGATCTTTTTTGTCGATTTTGCCTGGTGGACGACGGTCAAGAAATTACTGCGGCCTTGTTTGTGCGCAATTACAACTGGTCACCTAGTCTTATAGTTTTTCCCTAACCGGGGTTTCTTTACAGAAATACGATGTATTTTCTGCTTAATAAGCAAGATGGCAACAAAAGATTTCCCTTAAACTAACTGCCAACTTGTTCGTTCAAAAAGCACAAATAATATTCGGGCTTTTTATTGGATTTATGTTTGTGTCCCACCTTAATTTTGCAAGCGGTGAAGACTGGATTGCATTTTGCCTCATTGTGGTAGCGTAAAATTTTGAACGGAAAGGCTGCAACCGTTTGCTGCCACGGAAGCAGAAAGTGTTCAACGTGGGATACAGGTCTGCAGATGGTCTGCTGTCAGGACTGCACAACACAAATTGTTAATAGACGTTAAATTAGGACAACATTGGACGTGGTCAAACAACTTCGGCGATTGACTTTCAAAAGTGGCCTCAATCAGTCTGACTTAGATTTAGTGATTTCTATCTGAAAATATACTATGTACGCATTCCACTGGTCTTTGCCACAAGAGTACATAATTACGACAAACGAGGTTTCCGGAGCTCATGATAATCAATGGGTCGAAGTTTCGGTTATCGTGGACAACTCCCTTTCAAGTGATTTTCATTCTTCGCAGTCGTTCGTATGCAGGTAACATTCGCACAAGACGAACCCTAACGAGCAGTATGACATTTTTATTGACTCAAAAGTTGCAGGAATCGGCGAACGCAAACATGGACCCAGGAAAATGGATTATATAAGATATTGGCGTAGCTTAACTGACAATGATTAATACAGAAAGTAGATGACAGACCATAGCAGAGTGATTTGGTGAACAGAGTTGTGTAAAATCCGTCACTAAAGGAAATTATTCTGTCTGAAGACCAGAAAGTGAATCCTATTTATCTTCGAACATTTTCACAAAAAAAAGGGAATCCATGCGAAAAGGCGTCAAGCCTCTTTTTTGGTGCCACTTCGTAAGCTGTATTAGAGCTACCATTTTTTCTGGACGAGGTAGGAAAAGACACGTCAGGTAGACTTGGAGAATATTAGTCGAACAGTCGTAGGGGAACATCTGATTACTGGCTTTAATAAACAGGTTCTTTGCATGAGGACCGAAAGAATCATTGTACCAGAAAATCAAGAAAGCAGTAAGGAAATAGCACAAACGGGTCAAGCAAAAACCCCATTAAATTTCTTAAAACTTGTTGGAAAGCGAAATACAGTCGGTCACTGCATGATTGATTGATATTCAGCCATCCATGTTTCTCTCGTCCGTCAAGTAGATTAAATGCCTGGTTGTTCCTCTTTTGTTACCACCGGATCAGGTGGTAGTGCAAACTATATCTGTCCTCCGAGCGTACAGTTCACTTATTCAGTTCCTCCGACCAAGCGCTTTCTTTCTGGACACAGATGTTAATTCAACTTCATTATTCAATTAACATGGTTCTAACAATCGTGAACAACAACGGAAAATGATCTGCAAATATGGACATTTCTGTTTGACCTTGTAACTAGTGATAATTGAATAGAAGCCCTTAAAAACACAAACAAATGTAAACAAGTAACAGATAGAGAAGGATAATTTGGAGCACGATCATATCCATAATTTGTTACTCCACAGTTTCTTTTTCGAAGTTTGACGTTTGTCATGCCGTAGAAACCACCTGTCTTTTTATCGCTTCCGTTGGCTAGCTTCGACCGTTAGTGTCATATCAGTTTATTCCCTCGTTTTAACCCCCTAGTAAGTGTACCACCTTAGCATTGTCATTCGTCACAGGCCAAGAGGAAAACACAACCAACCAGTCCAAAGTTTTACGAACAGCGAGTTGCAATTTGAATAGAATATATGAGAACGTAAGTCGAATGCAATAGAGCAGGACTGGTTCTATTCCCTTCCCTAAAACGCGGGAAAAATTCGAAATTCTTCGACACAACTGGTGTTATTGTTGTTTATCAATTGACATTTGGACTTACTTTTTCCGCTCCAGCGCCCCGCGAAAACGTAACAAAATGACAACAACAGCCAAGACTGTCGACTTACTGAATGCTGAGCTGTTCCGTTTATTTTCTGATCCTCGGTCTATGGCTGGTAGGCAAATTTGGGGAGGCTCAAATTCCCCACGCGCACAAACACCCACTTCAGTGATATTTCCTGTCTGAGTTGTCCACGAGTGGTTTTTGTTTTCTTTAGTACAACATTTCCTTTTTTATTTCCAAAAGGCATGGAGATGTGAACTACTTCGTATAAATATAACGTCAAGTACTCAGTCGAATTTTGGTACATTTTCATCGTTGGACGTGTGCAGAATCTGGGGTTGATTTCAACCCAGCAATGTTATTTTCCAAGTAGTCGAAATCGAGAAACAAAACAGAATTTGGACGATTACATTTTCAGTCAGTTGAAATGGTCCAAAATTCGTACTCTCTGTCAGCAAAAACGTATAAAGTTTGGGAACATGGTCGAATAGGAGGAGATCGCAGGAGGAGAGTAAAATAAAAAAAACGTTTTTAATTTCTTTTAGTCATTATTGAGACTTTGTGATATTCACCTCAGTCTTCCCTTCCTATATTCACTTCACTGATTTGCCTCGACGACCACAATTCGTCAGTGAACGAGGTACAGTTTACTTTGTATAGGAGGGGTTTATCCTCAAAACTTTGATCGGTATGACTTCGGACTGCAAAATTGTGCTTGTTGTGCGTTGGAAATCAGGTAACAACTTAAATCACATTCTACCAGGCGTTGGAAATAACTTGGCAACCGAGACGTTTATTTCGGATGCACCTCATGGTATACTGCTATTCAACTTTATTGTGCCTGGTGAGAAGTAACAATCCATAACATTGCCATTGCTAAATTCTTGCTGCGTTTTGAACGGAAGAACCTTTCTCGGTGAGAAACCACCATATGTTGACTAATGGCGGATGCCAGTCATTAGTCGCCTAACGACCGTTGTCGAATCGGCCGATGGACAATTGACGGCCATCAGCGTGAAGAGGGCCGTTTCGAATTTTCACACTTGACAGGTTTCAGTTGTCCGCAATTCCATTCCACTTCTCATACCGGTGTTAATGGGAAATAAAATAAACTAGTCTCTAACTGAGTGGTCACATCCCAATCCCCAAAGCTGAAGGAAGCGGCATTTGCCATGTAGCTCTAAGATTGTTTGATATATTATTCACAAGTAGTTAGGTTTTATTGATTGCGTAATATTCTTCTCTTTCTTCATTGATTTTACTCTATTTCCCTAGCTGTGAGTGAAATCTTTGACCGACAGTGTTTAAACCATCTTCGTCACGTAATCCGTACCAGGTTGAACTCTCCGCACTGATAGCTGCCGACAGATTTGATATACTTTGAACGCTATTTCACGGAAGCGTTGGCGACCAAAGGAAATACAAGCTCAAAATGGCATAGCATTCTAGTCATACGCAACTCACAAAGCTCCCGGGATTTAAAATTATTAGCCCCATATTTATAAAGAAAGGAAGCATCACCTAATTAGGTGGCTTGAAAATTTCCCGGCAAATGGGAGCAAAAACCGAGTGACCACTACGTTGTTCGTGTGACAGGCTCGGAAAGTTACTTGAGATGTACCAACGTAGGAGTCGGATACAGACAATTTGATTGACAAATATAATCTCCAAATGAAATCCAAACAACCCACACTAGGCAGATTTGGGAAAAAATGAACAACGGTCAATGGACAATAAGCGATTCAAATAAGATTCTAGTCGAGATCAATCAAAGGACTATGTAAGTTTTGTGCGGTCGACGTGGCTATTCTTGTCACAGTGTTATAAGATATATATAGAAGTTTTTACCCATGAACACCGTTGAGTTTTTCAATGCCGTGATTTCTACTTTACGCGAATTCCCGCCCGGAACCGTTTTGGCCAGTAAACAGTCTGCATTCCGGAGGCTTGCACCCCATGTGCTAAATCACGTCGGAATATGGAGCCCTACACCTGTCACCTTTTAAGTTCATATGGGTCCTCTCTGACGCAGCACAAATACTCACCCAAGTACCATCACCAGCTGTTAAGAATGACCACATAGTCTGCGAAACTGTAGCAGTGGTAGGCGAGATTACCATATCGTCACTTTCCTGCACGAATAAAAGTGAATTTTCAAATGATCATTCATAAAATTTCTATTCCCGGTTTTGGTGTGAAAAACAAAACAATACGGACGTATTAAAACTGTGGAATGTGCACACACTACCCGGAAGTACTTGGGAGGAAGTACAATTATCGTAATGGTATATCTCGAAATGAGTCAAAATTACGAGGACACAGTGTGACAACACAACACAGACCTCGCTATACTATGGGACCTGGCACTGTAGACCCTCGAACAGTATTGCTTTAATGTTACTTGAAGGCAGCACATCTGAAATGCAGTTACATTCGATTCATTCATTTTAGTCTGAGCCCATGTGTTGTGATACATGATCCGTTATCAGGTACGTCTTCCGGATTGTTACCACTTGCCAATTTACTTCGTGGCTGGAATATAATTAGGTAGAATCGTGCCGAAACTACTCGGAACTGCCGTCGGATTTGGCTTGTTGAGGTCTTGTTCTAACGATTCTGAGACATTGCGCATATTGTGTATCGGTTTTGGCGTCTTTGCTGCAAGCTGAACTGGTTGGTCCATGACTTGTAGTCGCAGACGCCGAAGTACACACCTCGGTCAGTTATCCTGGATGAGTCATGTTTTTACAAACTTCAAAATGGCTTTGACGCACCGGAATCGCGTCTGAGCCCTCAGGACCGCGCGTTGACAATGAGTTCGGCTAAGGATCATAGTGTCATCCATTGAAGGTCTCGCGTCGATTGGGAAAGTCTAAATCTGAAAATGAAGAAACACGTCGCAGGATGAGTTCTAGCTGTAAGTAGTCTTTCACCCACCGCTGCAAGTTGAATTCACCCCGGAAGCAAACGATCAGTTTGGCGGTTATTTCGGCCGTTAATTGTACATATACATACTGTCTTCTTCAAAAGGCACAAAACTTACATAGTCCTTTGATTGATCTCGACTAGAATCTTATTTGGATCGCTTATTGTCCATGGATTTTTGTGCAGTATTCCCAGTAATCCTCACCGCTTGCCCGCAGCGGTATTTAAGTGAGCACAATGCATGCCGGTTCTTTCGTTCGTGGGTGCCTCAACTCATTGTTGTCTTCATTTGGTGGCATTTCATCAGTGGTTTTATGGTCCCTGTGGATTAGCTGTCCCAGCTTCGGCACCAAAATTAGTTGATTTACGTTGGCAACAGAATTAAAACAAATCTCTAAATCTTGGCCTGTTTTTAATCGATCTTTGCAGGAATAAAAATTTCGGTGGATTGATTTTGTTGAATTCCAAATGCGATCGTAGCATGTGAGGAAAACTAATCTGCTGTAAATAAAGCCAGATCCGTCATGGATCCCTTCGATTCTTGTTCGTCCGTGTTGTTCGCTCCTCATCGACTGTGATCGTCAATGCTAATCCAGTTACTAGAGTCACGGTAGCCAATGTCTTTTGAATGGTGGTTCACGTGACGCTCGATATCCGTTTACGTAATTAGCATCCAGGAGTCGTTTTCAAAGTAGCTCAGAGGTGCAACATCTGTCTGGTAAGCAGATGGTCGCCGGTTCGTTTCCGGCTCGTGACGTCGATCTTTGAATGCATTGTGCTTAAGTGGATTTCCCATTCGAATTAGAACTAAGCTGAGTTTATAGTATGCCATTTATCATAATTTCAACCAACCTCCTGTTTACCAAACTTACCAAAAGTTGAGACAGTCGAGCATTGGATACAGAAGTTTTCGTGATGAGTGGAGTATCGATACTGTTAAATAAACTGTGTAATTTACGAATGGTGTCTACTTCAACATAAACAGATTAAACAGGCACGACCTGGAGGTCGTTTGTGAGTAATTCGTTGTAGCAGAGTTTCCTTCGCTTTTGTTGAGTTTCATTCAGATCGACTTCTTTTCAAGAATAGATCCGCATCTGGGCGAAAGCCAGTGGCCAATCTATCATGGTTAGTAGACAGTTGAAGGCAATTTCTGCCTGGATTCGCTTCTCACCTTGGGCACAATGGACATACATTGTTGAAGATCTACTGCTTCAGTGGTCTCCATTGCTCAGGGGGACAGGGAGAGGTATGTTGAAAATCACGTCCGCATTTTGTTGTTGAGAACTTTATGGTAATGAACCTCTTTTGCGTTAATTATGAGGTCTTCGCTTCCTAAGGGTAGTCGATCATCACTAGGAATGTTCCTCGGTTAGGAATGTTCTGTGGCTAGAAAAATTCGTTGTGAATAAAGAAAGGACGTCATAGGCTGCAGTTTTTCGGTAAACCTTTGAGAACGAGCCTTCAAAGTTTAGCGACTGATTGTTCTACCTATGCCAAGCCCGGACCTCAATTAGGTCACAGGCGATCTGCAGTGCTGACCAGTTACAGTAAGCATTAAACGGCTATACGTGCTTCATTGATTCACAGTGTTTACGTGAACGTTGGTATTGCATGAGGGACTGATTCCTTCTCGTCTTTTGTATATTTGTTGATATGATATATGACGAGACTTTGAAAACATCCACGTGACCGTGTAGCAGGTGATGGCCGAGAGCTGCAACAATAGCTACAAGTGTACAGTCGGAATCGAACAAAGCAATTGTGCAAAATCGACCGGCTTTCTCGGATCCCACTCATTTGTCCTCCCTCTCTCGTTTAGAGTTCCCAAATGGAATGTAGTGTCGAACTGAAAGTCGGCATTGTGACATTGAATCAAAGGACATCGATGCGGGTATCTCTAACTCAGTTGAACTGTCGTTATGGTACTCAGACACAAAAATGAGAACCGGGGTTAGCGATCGTGTTTATTTGGATCGAAAGAAATTTGAATCCAATAATCCACCACGGTAGCAATAGTGATCTTTAATTCATGCTGAAATTTGTACCCAGTGCTATACTGTACGACAATAAACACATTCACCATCACTACCGGTACAAGCGGTTGTCGTCTGTGGGTGGAGGGACAGGGAATGGGTATCTTTGATGCTGATTAATGAGCGATTAGCTGACCTCTTCCTTGCCTAATGGTACACCTAGCTATCGCTAGGGCCATCCTCGACCGGCTAAGTGAAACTGTTAGGCTGACAGGTGTCTCGGCAACATGATCGAAAGGTCACCAACATCTACCTGGAGTGGTTCATTGTTCCGTCTCTCCTCGCCCGTAGAATACATTATGCTGGTCCTTTGACATCCAGGTGTGCGTGTGTGCGCTCGCATATGCAGACATGTGGGGATCTTTCTGTCTTTCAGGTGAGGGGATTAAACTGAGCCTCGTTGCAGTGTTAGACCCTCTTCTTTGCGTCACTGTCTCCTAGTTGGTGCTATCCTGTCCCATAACGATGACGATTGTTGTATTGACTGCCGATTGTCCATTTTGCACTCGGTGGTGGACAGAAGCTGTACAAAGCAGCATGCAAATTACCAGGGGATGAAAATTTGTCAACAACGAACTACCACTCCGCATGTTGGTAGAATTTAAAGGCCATGGGACACCGTGAAATAGTAATAAATATACACAAATCATTCTATGCCAATTAATGATTATCTGAACCGCTTATTGGGATATAAATCGTCTAATGGGATCCATAATTTAATACAATAATTCGTAAACATTGTCGCCATCATTATCCCTATCCAGAGGTGATACATGAAACTCAGGCGCCAGGATTCCGATGTGAATGTTCTCTTCCCTTATTTGGATAGCACATTGCTATGGGCGGCCTGAGGCACAGACTCGAGACCATCCAGTGGGTCCCAGTTTCTCAGGCTTGAGGAGATTCTCCCCCAGATTTGGTTGCTGTTGGTGACAATGATATATATATATATATCTATATATATATCAAATTTGTTGTGTCAGGATTCCCCAGAAGAACCACAGCTGCGATTCGCTGATAAGCAAAAAACTACCAAACTGAAACAAGTTGATTTTTGTTTCTTTTGCTGTGGCTTTTCCGATCACTCCGTGATCGATCCAGACGTCCATTCTGGGTTGCTTAAATGATCGATCCTTAATGCTGCGTCCGCCCTAAGTTGTTGTATCATCGACCCAAGCACCTGTCAGACTCATTATCAACCGTTTGATATTCTTTTAAGTGACTTTTCTATCAGAATATAGAAGCATGCGGTGGGGTCTTCAAACTTGGCCGCGCTGTAATTTTTGCACCTTTTTCTATGGATCCGTTCAACTACTTTTTGCTGAATGAATTCTGATCAATGGTAAATGTTGCGCTATATTGGCTTCTTTTTAAAATTTTTACGTTACTAGAAAATTTGGGAGAAAGACAAGACCCAACTTCAGCCGGATCGTGCGAATGAGAACTGGGGTGACAAAGAAGTATCATGCGGATTCATTCTGACCATGTTCCAGTGGGTACTCTCACAGCTCCTTGGCATCGTCATGGTGTTTACATTTACTGTTGGATAAAGGGGGTGCTGTCGCAGAAAGTGCAACAAGAAAGGAATCCAAGGTCGCCGAAATTAACATGCTGTAAGAATCTCTGGAACAAAAAAACAAAGCGGATAAAACTACGCACATTGTTGGATTTCGTGTTTTCCGAACCGGCTGTCTTAAAAGGTTTAAAAATCTTGGTGGTCATGTGGTCACCTCGGTGAAAACTACTGGGCTGGTAATAGCCAACTTAATTTACGGGAACTCTGCGGAAAGGACAAGCTGTCATATCATCACCAGCAAACTATACATCCTAAGTGGATTTCGATGGCCACTGACTGGTAAGATGTATTCGTCTCCAAATGTAACGGTTTTCGGGCTATGGGCCATTGCTGACCTGTTATCAGCTTTCTGAATCTCAAACCTTGATGAATCTTTCGGTAACCCCGGCTGCAGTTAAATCACTTGATTTGACGAAGCTAATACGTTACCCCGCCAGAAATGATGCGTGTTCAGACTTTGTTTCCATAAAACTATAGGCTATTTTTTGTCGAAAAATGTGCACTACCAAGTGGTTCTGATCAATACATTCTGAAAGTTTGCCCAAGGACATATAGCAAAAAGAATCGATACCCACTGTTGTGACGAACCTGTGGAACTGAAAAGCAGAGAAACTGACCATTTGAACACCTGGCAAGCTTGTTCACAATTATGGATTCAACCGATTTAATCTTATTTTGCAGTCACAATTCACAAATATTTTGTGATATGTTCACGGACTTCCGCAATTTTTGTTTTCACGACTGATTCCCGTTAGAAATTGACCATATGCAGACCAATAAATTATCGTCTTCTTTACTTAAAAACATGAAAGAACAAAGAACTGACTTACCAAAGCATATGAATGTCAGAGGTAAAGCGGACTAGTAAGAGCAAATATCGGAAATCCGAAATCCAAAGAAGCTGGACTTGGATACCATCCTGGAGAATCTTAAATGACTTGCTGTCGAAACGCTGTCATAAAATGCGAAAATGAATAACCGTTATGTTAATTTCGAGGAACTCAACTCCCGCATCAGAATGAGCGCTTGCCGGTTTGTATCAACGATGCTGAACCACCGCCGATCGAATCCATGTCTGTTTGGAAGTATGATATGATATAGAAAATATTTTTGATAACCACTGCAAACCGTATTCTGGAATACTTACTATGATACAGAATAGTGCCTTATATCATACTTCCTTCCAGACTTGGGCGAAGAAGCCTCTGTTCATTAGTTACTTGCCATTTAGCAAGAGGATGACTTTCACGAAGGAATTTATACCTTTGCTTCTTATAGTTTCTCAGATTGATCGGTTTGAGAATTTTTCACGTTCAGTAGGAAGTAGAACAGGCTTATAATGAATTAGCACTTTTGATGGGTGACGGGAACCCACGTTACCGTCTCAGTGAATTCTAGCACTAAAAGACTCGACAGATTGGTGTAAGAATAAGATAGACAAACACGGAAATTATCCACCCGCAGTTTGTCACGTGCACTTTACGTAACATGTTTGTTTCTCAATAAAAATCGTCTGTTGATAAGTCTACGGACAATGCGTTGACTTTTCTAAAAAAACAAAATAATTAAGTGAAGATGCCTACTCCGAGGTCCACCCGTCAGTCGTTGACGTGTTCGATCCTCGATTCTTTACCATCGTCTCCTACTAACTCCATAGTTCGAAAAAAGACCAAGCCGATCGGAAACAAGCATGCGTTCGTTAGTCAAAAATGGACTCATTCACATTAACACTCACCGGTCACTTAGCTAATCAATTGACGTAAGCAATGCAATGTCATCACATCTGAGTTCATCTTTGGCCAGGTTAATGAATATGACCATTCAATACCCACCACTCTCATGTTGACCATATTCCCATTATTTCGCTGGTACCAAGTGGCCGATTTTTGAAGTACAGGCTTAGTGAGTACTGGCTACCCAATTTTCTCTGCATAAGTGGCACATAAGCATCGTTGTAACAACCGCCAAGAGTTGCCATCACCGTTTTAAACCGTAAGATATGGAGCAAATCTTCCGCGGTTTGGTAGTACCTAAAACAGTTTCAATTATATTTATGCATGTTTATATAAAAATGTATAACCACTTTGTAGAATAAACAGAAACTTCTGCTAATCACAAATACACCGTTTCATCATATTGCTATCTTCGTTTCGCAGTTGAATCAACAAGGTGCAAAAGAAGAAGTTCAAGACTATGGCCCACAAAGTTCCTCGTCCTCTTAGTTTACTGACCCGGTTCATCTAATTTTATTCTTTCGGATATCGACTGTGCTCTGGTCACGGCAATTCACTCAATCAGAAGGGGTGTGTGAAAATGCAGAACTATTGGCATTGAATCAATAAGACCACGGGGCGAGACGATACAGGCTAATAGGTCTGGATATTTCATTGTTCGGACAGTCGATCACCAGACGGCCTTGTAGGGTGTCAGATTCGAAAGTTCAAACTTAAGAGTATATTTAGCTTTTGTGTTTTCTAATCCATGTAATGTTTAAGTGTAACGTGTTAAATTAAAACTGAGTATGAACAAATGGGAACGTGATGCACTGAGCGTGTTGTTTCAGAGTAATAAATACACATACTGTGAATGATGCACGGAATGGTGTGCACTAGACCACAGACCATACTAAATATTTGACACAATCTTTAGAAGAAACGTCTTTGTGTTCAATAGAGAACTGTATTTCCGACTTCATATGGAACCCCGCGCTCGCCATGTTGGAGAAATAAGAAAGGTGTCGAATGGCTAGACGGGAAGTAATGGTTACGGGTGCTGAGTGGTCATCCCAAACTCCCAACAAAAATATTCGGGAAGAAAATTTCGTTCTTCATACCATTTCCTATCTAACCATTTAAAATACACGCCTCAAATTACAGCTTCTAAAATGTCAGCATCACTGTCAGCGTGAGAAGATAATCAGTACGGCACCACTGAACTAGCGGTTTTACACGAATCACGCTATCCTGAGCAGGAACCAATTATTCCCGTTAATTAATCGTATTAGCCGAAGCAGAACAAGGACTACGTAAATTTTAAGATTCTCAAGTACGAGAAATCAAAACTGACGGAATTTGCGACATCCCACTCTACTATGAAACCATTTTGAACGGGATAAAAACCAGAAATCATAGGTAGAGACCAAAGTGTGAAACGAGGTCCTGGGAAGTGCGCGAGAATTTGTTAGTGGGATCCTACAAATAGCCAGCTCAGCTGAAGGCTGCCATAAGTCTTCTAACAAAGACAGTCTATGAATCACCCCACACGTTATCATCTTATGGATCAAACCAGGAAAGAAAACTCGGAATGGAAACTACAAATGGAGTAGCCCTCATCCGCCATACCTACGCGACTGGGTGCAGTCAAGCGGATAAAGTAAAGGCCCTTGGACATGAAGATCCCGGATGTGAATCCTCCCAATCACAGTAAAATTTCCCATTTGACAGTCCTCTCTTGGTCGCGACTAAATTACCGAAAAATAATGTACATGGAGGGATAGAGGTAAAAGAGAAAAGTAAAGAAAAAATCAGGTTTGCGCCTGCAGATTTAAGCTGAGAAGCATGACGAGTAGTCGTGCTGAATTCTCGTATGCAATTACTCAACCTAGGAAAGTACATTGTTTCTTTTTTGTTTTGTTACAGTGTGCATTTGTCATACCGCACTGCGGCAGTTACGACGTCATCGGATGAGTTTCGGGTGCCCATTTTCAACGAAATTCACAGCAAATCAGTGGGACAGAATTACGATCGAGTCAGAGAAACATAAATCCATTCAGCCAGATATCCTGGAGCCGCAAATGACGAAGGGGGGCTTTTACCCGGAATAGCCCACCTGGATAGCAGAAAAACCTTTTGGATCGACATTTTGCGGTACCAGCGGTACAAATCTCCGTGGGACCCAAAGTCAGCTGTGGTGGACAATCTGATAATTGATTGGCTTCGTTGTTGTCACAAACGGGTGGGTCAAATGAACCGACCGAGGAAACACGCAAACTGTCTTCCGGTTATCACCATTTTGCGCATTCGACACTCCCTTGGTTCGTCATTTTCATCTATTGATGCATGTCGTTGTTGCTTCTATCCATAAGACAACCTCACCGAATTGCAACTGTGGTTTCCTATCGAACATCTTTGGGAAAGAGAGTCCATTCACGCGACCCAGGGATAAGCAAAGTTGGTAACTGCTGTGTTTATTGGTTTGGCGTGGTAGATGCATGCTCCCACAGTCTGTTTGTTAACAGTATCCTAATTGGTTCTTCCCTCTAACTAACGTGGTTGCTCGCCTGGCAAATTTGTATGTAATGTGCTCGATTAATGATCCACTGCATTTCTTTCCAACTAATTATACTCTAAGGTTTTCGACGCAACGGTTAGCCCATTTGCTTGTTTGTCCAGCTTTTGGGGCTAGAGTGATGGAAGGTTAGTTTGCGGTTCAAGCTTTATCTTGGGCCTAAACATCAATCTCAGGCATGGAAACTTTAGTTACAGCATTTCCGTCATTCATGTATTCCATGTGAATTTCGTTCGGTCTAATTTATATTTTTCATTTTCTAGCTGAATGAAAGGGGAATTTACTGTTCTACGTTGTGCAGAAAATCCATGCAGCAACGATAGCAACAACAACAATAACCGCTACTAGTATTACCACTACTACTACTACTACTACTACTACTACTACTACTACTACTACTACTACTACTGTTAGTGCTACTACTTCTACTAGTAGTAGTAACAGTCGTAATAGTACTAATGCCAGATGTTCACTTATTCCCATTCTTCCTGTTAGATGTAAGGTGGAATAATTTTACATTAAGCGATTATTATTTACCTGTTTGACAGAAAGAGTATGAGTCTGTCTTTAAAGCTGTGCATGCATATGCCTACAGGTATACAGATGAATGACAACTTCTTACTCTGAAAAGATTCTATTGTTTCTGAAGTGGAAGCAGGAAAGGAAAAATGTCGGTTAGACCCTGATCAGGATAGGTGCGAAATGAAATGTTTGATGGCATGAACTTATGGACGCACCAGAAGAGGGAGGTGGAACCAATTCCTCAAGGAAAGTCCTTGGTGTCATTTCCTAGAAAATTGGCAACAATCCATTGTTTACGGTTTTGAACAGCTGGTTATAGGGTGCCTTATTTATTCTCGTCTGTCCTTCATGGTCGCCTCACATACAATCTTGTCTGTCTTGGAATCTCCTGTGCACGCAAACCCGCCGGCATGTATTCATCGTTTGTCTTCCCAGATCCAGTGCAGACTGCTTAACTCCGTTGCACGCTTTGGTCGTGATTCTTCCAGCGGTTGGCAATTATGCCAGGAAGCTGGTTGCCAGTTGAAGATTACATCCGTATATTGGTTAGTACTTGCGGGTTTGTGCGTTTGTATTCAAATATTTATTCTCCAACTGAAAGACTATAGGGTGTTCTTAAACGGCCTAAGATTAGATATGCATAGGTGTACAATATGCAACTGACGCAGCCGAGAGCAGACCGCTGAAAGGGAGATGTCCCAAACGCAAGCTCCTTGGGTTTTGCGTGTAATTGACATATACCGATAAAAATACTGGAAAGTTAGTGTTGCAGGGATCGTCAGGGTAAATCTGACAAAAATGGAATTTTGAGTAGACGGTAAATTCAAATTGGAGTTTCGGATGAAACAAAATGACCAAAAATCAGCCGTAATAAGGCTTGAGTAGCCCCGTGCAGGTCGCTTTATTCGAAAGCGCGCATATGTGTGTATGTATGTATGTATGTATGTATGCGTATGTATTTATGTATGTATGTATGTATGTATGTATGTGTGTGTGTACGTATGTATGTGTGTATGTATGTATGTATGTATGCATGCATGTATGTATGTATGTATGTATGTACGTATGTATGTATGTATGTATTGCATGTAATGTAATGTAGCTATGTATATAGTATGTATGTATGTCAGGTATTGTATGTATGTATGTATGTATGTATGGATATGGTATGTATGTATGGTAGCATGTATGTAATGATATGTATGTATGTATGTATGTATGTAATGTATGTATGTATGTAATGTAGTATGTATGTATGTATGTATGTATGTATGTATGTATGTATGTATGTATGTATGTATGTATGTATGTATGTATGTATGTATGTATGTATGTATACATGCGTGCGTGTATGCATGTATATATGCATATGTATGTGTAAACTAGTGGCAGGCGTTCAAAGTAGTGGCACTCAGATTCGGATTCAGCTATCGCCGGTCATTTCATAACCTAGCAGATCCTTATTTCATGAATGCATGGTAGGTAAATAAAGAGAAATATCATGATTATGTCTACGTTAAAGTGCTCACTGTACAGTTGTGCTTGTACGTGAGAGATTTTCTGGTGAGATTCGACAAGAACCCATACATGTCAGATAATAAGATTCATTCTACACGTAGCACCGATTTATGCCAACCTCACATTCCCTAACTTGATAACGATATTCGGTTTTCAGTATTTCTCGATGTTAACAAAAAAGAAACTCCGGGATTGTTAAGCAGGACAGATAATTGGTGCCTGTTGACAT
This sequence comes from Fasciolopsis buskii, assembly GCA_008360955.1. Classification (NCBI taxonomy): domain Eukaryota; kingdom Metazoa; phylum Platyhelminthes; class Trematoda; order Plagiorchiida; family Fasciolidae; genus Fasciolopsis; species Fasciolopsis buskii. The sequence continues at coordinate 220,460 of LUCM01001028.1, read as the reverse complement.
ATCGGACAGCAATGGAATGGAAAAGTAAACGCGTGCAATTTCTACTGTTTTGCCCTTCGCCGTGTGTACAAATCGTCACGAAATTTGTGAATCATCAATGTAAAATGAGAGTGGACAACTGATGTGCTATTTCGCAGAAATGTGTCGAGGATTGCAGATGACAAACAAAAGTTAATCGCCTCATTGTTCTTTTGGCTAGTGCCCAGCGTACTCACACCCCTCTCATAATTTCCGAGCAGCCCAAATGCTTCGTGGTTAATAAATATGGACATAAGTTCACACGTTCAGGTACATGTGTGCACACACAGACACCTATTCACCCACACAGTTTTAGTTTACATTGACTCTGCTCACGCCATTTATTAGGATAATTAGCATCAACAATAGTCGCACTCGATCGACATGTCTCTCAGATGCGATTCTGGGATCACAACAACCTGTATGCGTGATAGTGTCAAAGGTGGTTTGACTTGATGTTTCAACCGTGTTTCTGACTCCCGCCGCCCACCACGCACATGCACTCCCATTGGCTGTCTCGTCTACCATGCTTCGTCCAAATTTAGACAATCCCTGAGCCACTCACCACCCGTTCTGTCATTTGAGATAGTAAGCACACACGAAGCGAATGATGGGTCCGGAGAGAGCGAGAGGCGGGATGTAACCAAAGAGAATCGTTGAGTGTGTTGAACACACTAACTGAGTGGGTGTCTAGTGAGGACAGGAGACTAGAGCGATCGCATGAAATTTGTTCTGCTAATCCGAGGTTTGGTGGGAGAACGGATTGGTATCATTTTCCCGCAACAGATGTGCAAATGCCAGTCGCTGGGATCCGACTGAATGCGGTGGCATTCTATTCAATTACCCAAACGCCGTTCATCATTTCACTTATTCACGTTATGCACGTCTACAAATTAACGTACACAACAACTATTCACCAGCATTCGCAGGTAGGGACTGGCATTGGAGACTACCTGAAAGACCCACGTTCAATTTCTTAGTGCGAATCTCATGGTTTACTTTTTCAATCGGCTGTTTCGTGGTTGTTTGCTCCCGGCTTTGAAGGCACCTAACGTGCTATCAAATGGCCGGCGGTGGCTAAAAGGATAAAGTCCCGGCGTTTGGAGATGCTTTCAGCTCTGAACGGCGTGTTTGGTTTCTCAGACTAGAAAAATAATATAGATCATTTATTGGGAACTTTTTCTGAAAAAGTGTAAAAGCTTTTCTCTGATTGTTAGGTACTTTTTGTTAGTGATTCCAGAGTGGTTTTCAAGAGGTTTCGGGAATCAAAATGTCTGATTTTCTATCACCGAAATGCCTCAACATGTGGGATATAAGTTTTCTCTTTAAATGATGATTAGGTGGACAAATTTTAAGGGGTCGAAATCCTACTTCATTGAGTGGAATTAAGAAAAGCGGTCATCTGAAGCGCGTCAACTGTTGCCTGTGAGTGGTGTTCATCAGTTCAAAAATTGAGTTGTTCAGCCTGATTTGGAGCAATGCAATAGGGTGATATAATCGCCTATCAATTTGTTTTCAGAAAAAAGAATATCTTTGAGACGACATCTTCGAAAAAAATTAATTGGGATCATGCTGTTCAACAGAAGCGGGAGACAGGGGTGTTTTAAAATTTCATTTGTTACCATCGCTATCTCTAGCGCCTTCAGTTGGTCTTATCAACTCTAGTCCAATTGCAGCCCGCCTAATCATGCGAGAACGATCAAATGGCCTCTGGCCGATCAGCAAGACAATTTCGCATGCTTGTCATAATCAGATTGTTTCTATCGTTCCAAACAAGATATAGTTCCTTATCCGATTACCTTTCGTCTATCAGATTCATTATCTATTCTTTGATCCTCAAACTGAGTGCCACCCCTGCTGCCCTCCGAGCATGTCGCAACTTCGGGCCGCCTTCAATCATTCCGCGGTCTACGGGCGCCTGGCTGATTCCGTGATTGTCCGGGGCTTGCAGTCAGCCCAGTTTCAAGCCCGTGTGTTGTTCGACTCATGTCACAGGGGTTCGACCGTCGGCTCTGTTCCTCTGGGTGCAATAACGCTTCACTTCAGTATGGCTCATCAGACCGAAGCAAAATGGCTCTGAATTTTTGGCATCGGTACTTAGCCTCCCCTTACAAGAGGCTGCTCGAAAAGCATGGAGATTTATTTTAAGCAGTGAACAAATTGGCCAGCAGTAATAACTTGACATGAAAAAACGTAAACACTAATTTTCACGACAGTTTTGATGATGGTCTCAGACTGATAAATCTTTTCTACCTAGGGTAAACTGAAGAAATTCAATTAAGATTCACAATTTTCTGAAAATACTATTAGAGTTCATAATCCTGTAAGAAAGTGTACAAGATTTAATCAAATTTAGACTTGCTGTTTAGCTTTTGTTCACAAATTAGCACTGCCAAAACTCGGTCGTGTAGTGACGACCAAATATGCGGTCACCACGGAATCACCTACAAAACCCTTTTGAATGACGTTATGTTCTATCCATACCTGGTGTTTTGCATTATTGTTTCCTAGGTAGTTTGATACTTGATAAACTTATTTGTTATAATTTATTTCTGACTTTTGCTTAAGCCTCATGATGGGAGCAAATGAGCCAATTTGCAATGAACCTGTTCGACTACGTTAGCGTGCCGAAACTTTCTATCCTTAATACTAATCACGTTCTGTTTGGGCCATGCATGCTGACAGATCATCAATGAGTGGGGAATTTTTCTAGGCGGGGAGACATACACCAAAGGAATCATCTATCTGGTCTGGACTAGCTGCCCGACTGGACTAATTTCTTTTGTTTGCGTGACAGTCCCACTAAAGTTTATACACAGTGGCAATCCAGTGTATTCAGTTTTAAAAACGCTCCTTTCAAGATGTCCCTCACCGGGGAATCCCATACATTGGCTGCTGGAGCTTTACGAGCCTTCCAATCTACATATACCCTGCCTAGGTCTTCGAAACGAGATTAGCAGGCTGAACAAGGGCAGATTTAAATTTTATGACATCGCGCTAGTGGGTATTAACAAATATAAGAGTAGATCAATCAGAAAATCGAGCTTTCGAAGGTATTTGGCTACAAAGAAGAATAACGGAGGTGACTTTCGGCTTTGGTATCTCAAAAAAATTTTATCCTAGTTTTCTCGAGTTCATAGACGAAATTAACATATAAAGTTTAGGAAATCATCAGTATGCCATGAAAATCTTTACAATGGGAATTCACCTTGGAGGTGACAGCAAAAACCGACTTATTCCGAGTAAGATTAGCCGATACTGACTCGTCATATCCACTTCACTAATGAAAGATCAACACAGATATAATGACATCGCACTGATTACGAAGTGGATAAGATGAGTGGTTAGTGAGTGGTAATCATGAAAAACAGTATAAACCATCTGATTTTAATTAATAACGTAGTCTTTGTACCATTTCCACTTGTTCTTGTTTTTCATTAGGATTAGTGGGACACGGTGAAAGCGGCCGAGAGATGGAATCACCTGAAGTTTCCCGGAACCAAATAGAGTAGATGACTTATCTCTTTACCTGCGTTGCAAACCAGTCATTACTTCTACTAACTGGGGGATTATTATTAATTGTTTTTTTCACGACTGTTTCCATATTTTTTCACTTAAATGGTGTGCTGAATATGAAAACAAATGTTGAACACCAAAGTTAAAATTCGTTGACACAATAGACACCTACCAAGAAACATAACGAGAGGGATTTTATTAAGTTTCTTCATGCTAAACTCAGTATTCATGCATAAACTCTTCTTGAAGAAAACCAATGGTCGAATATTTTACTGATTATTTAATAAATGCAAACCGAATGATCGTTTTCTCATGTCATTTCACAAAAATGGGTAATATGGAATATGCTACTGAAATATTTTGAGTAGGTAGGGTATGTTAGGAAATCGAGAAGTACTGACCGAAATGTTTACTCTCACCATTTCATGCGTAACAATCATTGTGGATGGCTGCAGCGAACCAAAAAAGAATACCTAATCGGAAAAATGGAGATAACCTCTAATTGGTCCATCCAGGATATTTTTATGACTAGGTTAAGTTGTTACCTTGGTATTTTTGGAAATGAAGTTTCACGATTTGGTATATTGGATGTGACATTTTTATTGTCAGATAACAATTATTTTTTCCGATCTTTAAGCTACTCTATTCTATTATTCTAAAACGGCTTGTATTTGCATTGTTTCCAGTCCAGCCTAATGTAAGCTCCGGAGTCTGAACGGCATTTAAAGTAATCGCAAGAAAACTGTTCGTGGAATCCGATTCCTATTGCGGTTTGCCGCAATGGTCACAAACCGCGGGCAGAAGTATCGAAAAATTTCCGAGGCTTTTGCGCACAACTAAAGTCTGCTAGACGGATTCTCAGTTAAACTGGATGTTTTTCGGATTTTTTAGTACTATTCTGGAGACCTATGAATATAACGGCTGCTAATTAATTGATGCATTAAAATATCTAAATGTTACTTTTCAGTGGGGAAACTTTCCAATAAAATGCTCCTAAATAAGTAGGCCTTTACCGTTTCCCCAAGATTTCCGCTATATAGAGCTTTTGTTTAAATTCCGTAAGCTTTCGATTGCAAACGTAAAGAATTTCTTAATTGAAGTCTATCAAATCTGGATTGTTCTGATGAAGCACGAAATAAACGAGGAAATATGCCATTTTTCTCCTCAAACAAAAAACTATTGCATTTTGCCCTTTAGCCATAATTTGTGATATTTCATAACCGTCAAGCGGAATGTTGATCAATTTGTCTTCATAAAGCACATCTTGATGAAGCATGGCGAAGGAGAGCTGCTCGGTGCGCTTGACCAAAAAGATTGCGGTTCTTTGAAATTCTGCGCTGAATTTCAGAATAACGATATAATTAGGATTAGGTACAGGTGCACCCGGAAAACCATGTGATTCCCCTTGTCTTTTTTAAAAAAGGGCAAGACAAGTTGTTGGGAATTTACCAGGAAAATTGATAGGCCAAGGAGGAGGCTGAATGGATTCTAGAATGTCAGCATTCAAGTCCCGCACTATTTCAAAAGAGCGCATATTCAACACGAATGTTTGTTGCCATCATGAAGACAGATTAAAGAAGCTTGAAGAAAGATGCAGACAAAGAGACAGATAAAAAGTGACAGACTGACAGAAAGATAAAAAGATAGGTAGATAAATAAAGAGAGCGCTAGAGTTAGAGACAGAAACAGATGAGTAGATAGAGAAATAGGTAAACAGGGGCAATGGTTAAATAGATGGAAATACAAAAAAGAGTGGATAGATAGATAGATAGATAGATAGATAGATAGATAGATAGATAGATAGATAGATGGGGAGATAGATAAGCAGTTAGATAAATAAGTACATGTAAGTAGACAGATAGACAGAATTTGTTTTCTCTGCCATTAATCGAAATAAGCAAAACCATATTTAATAACGCTCTGGATGCGGATTTCTTATTCACGGTTAAAATCTTCATTAGTAGGAGTTACACTGTCTGCGTGACTGAGTGGATTACTAAAATGTTGGATAAAGTAATAAAAGTCAAACATTCTGATGAGTACTACGTGATGTTCGCGTTGGTAAACGAATGCCTATGACATGCAACGCTGAAAGCTACTTTGTGTTATCACCTAGCTGAATTTATGAATAGAAGACGACCAAATTTAAACGAAGATCTTGGTTTTGAGTTCTAATTTAAAAAACAGTTCTCTTTTCATGGATTTCCCAACGCGACGTGATTATAAAATGCACCAAGATTTTCCAGCCTTTGGGCACGTACCGGGGTCGAAGTGGGGTCAGTGTACGAATTAAAATGAAGACTAGACAATCCACAAATAGCTTTGTTTGGAGCGCAGAGTTTGTGAATTGTGGGGCTGAGATGGTCAAGAGGAATGCATCTCTATAATTGTCTGCCCCCTTGCAAGAACTGAAGATAGTTTTCACCCTCCTGTTGTCAAAGCACCGTTTGATTCAAGGAGCTGTCGGTGCAAGAACCTGCACGATCGAGCACCTCTCCGTATAGTCCTGTAATCTAACTGAAACTGAAACTGAGCTGGAACTGCTTAGGTTAGTGTGCGTCTATGACCTGGGCTGCCTTGTGCAGGCTGTGTTGCCATTTGGTAAATTTTCCACTTACTGAGCTCCGACTGACTAGGTCTTTTCTCTAATAAGTTTCAGGTTCGGAGGTAAACCGCGGAAACAGCACTGTCCCGGCATACTGCATTTATTGTCCCTCTGCCGGTCCCCACGTCATCAGTTCACGTCAGTTCAGTTCTCACAGGACAGTGATGACCCGAAGGGCTAAACGGGTCCCCGAACTCTTCCAGTGGTATGCACAGCAACTGGCACTCACCTCTACAAGTGTTGTTCCTTCGATATATCGCGGGAAAGATATATCCTCGCTTTCAAACGGGCTCTAGATCTATAGATCTGGCATATATGCCGGAGTACAGTATTCCCGGATCTGGGCAACCCGCCTCATTTTGCCATGCATGTTTACTTGTAGTTTGTAACTATGGCTATATGCATGAGCATGACATCGTTCCGGAAACTATACCCTTCAGAACATCAATAACTTGGAACCCAAGATGGTGTTGGAAGCCAAGGAAACTCACCGACGGCGCATCGATCTGGGCGATCGTTTGACTGTTGGGGCCACTTCTTTCTTGTGCGGACTAAGCCGAACTGAACTTGAAACGTTATTGGAATTCTCCATGGAGACTCCTAGCAACTTGATTTCCGCTGCAAGAGAAATAGGAGAAAGTACTTACCTTTCTCTTACGGCGAGAGGCAATTATTAGGTGGACGTCTCTTTTGAGCTCGGCGCATACTTACCACCTCCGCTTACCCATATGCTAAATATAGGCTCGCCTAGGCTGTCTACTTTTTAATCGCTCGGCTTCTAATATTAGTCCTACATCTCGGGGAATAAGTCAGAACAAGACAATTTCGGACGAAATTAAGGTATTTATACGTAGCTACATACACATGTACTTTTTTGTTTAGGATCACAATTCTGAAGCTTATAAAGGAAACCTTTAGATATTTTCGATACCTTTATATCTTAAAATTTGGATAACATCAGTCTTTTTCCTATTAATACACAGAATATTTCCGGAAGATTGCTGAGGCCAGTCCACGGATGTTGAATCACTACCCGACCGGTTGGTACGGGATTCGAACCCAGAACCCTCATGAATGAAGTCTCTTTTGACAATCCTGTGACCGTGGCCGATTGAAACAACATTGAGATGCAACGTATTTTCGCATGGCATACGATAACACGCTTCGGTAGAAATACAACGAACCAGGCAATAAAAAAATAAACAAAAGATTGAATTTGGATCTCTGTGTGATTGGTTATGCCGTTTGTCCCATTCGCGATTACACTACCATGCGGTTGGCAACTTGCTGTTTAATTTTGACGGGCTATGAGACGGCAAAGTAGAATATCTTTTGTTACCTAAGCTGTAAGTGCCTTACCAGGGGAATAGGGCCAGCAACTAAACTATGTTCATAAGGTGTGACGAAATCTACTTTCTACCCAGTTCATGCAGAAGGGTTGGACAGTTTACCTCATCCCGCAACGACAACGATCTCCAAGCAACGTGTAGATTAAAAATAGTGGAAAAGAAAACGAGATGTGTAGCCGGTGAGAAGAATTGGTTAAGGCCTGAAGATATGTGGAAAGTGATTAACGGAACATGCGGTGGCGCTTGACCAAAGTGTAGCTAAATGGGTCATATCCTTTGTTCTGAGAAGACCGGTGTCGTTCGTTGTGTGCTAACAGACTTGACAATCAATGCAAATATACTGGAATTTTTAAAAGGGCTTTGGCCATGGAACGTTAACTTTGTCGACACGGATCGATGGAGCTTTGAAAACATTCTAAAATTCTTGCAACTGATATCTCTGAAGAAAAAGTAAGGCTTCTTGTGTCTAGAGGAAAAATATTCACCCTGCTAAAGAGACTCTGCGCCCCTATCGTGCCCACTAAATTAGAATAAATAGACCCATTAGTGATTCATGCCAACCTTACATTGAAAAACCTCCCACTGCCAACCGTGGCTCATTTTGGGCTTCAAGCTGATGAAGGCACTTGCGGAAGTGGACTAGGACAAGAGTTCTGCCATCGATAGGTGGGCATGTGACATCTGGAAAAAAACAAACAACAGTTAGAACTTAAACACACAAGTAGGTGGTAAGAAGTTTGATTAAAAATTCACGTAATGCCGTCACGGTAGTGGCAAACAGCGAATGGCAGCCTGGAAAGTAGTTCGGCCAGTTCTACTACTGGTAGGTCCAGGTGAATCAGAGGCCGAAAACTTTTAACGCGAAAGAAAAAGATGAAAAATAATGAAAAATTCAGAACAACGAGTCATCGGTAACCAATATAACTTTTTGCCTTTCGAATACTTCCGGTAATTCTCCTCAAATCAATTATACAAACAAATGAACTCATGTTTGTTTAATTTGCTTTCTGTTTGAAATTTGCAACGGAGATGTGAGAACTAGCAAAATTTGAATAACGGAATGAGTTATACAATGTGTATGTAAACGACCGCTTCAGTCTATCGGTTTTAAAGGCCAAACAATCAACGGTGGCTGAAAAGCTTGCCCGATATGGGGGCGTAGGCGTCGCCTGTCGGAGCTGAGGACAAAATTGAAACTGGCATTGCCTTCTAGAAGTAAGGACAGGATAAAATTAGATTTCTACTATATGAAAATAATGGCAAGTCTAAAGTTAACAAGGCTGTGATCATATTCTGAAGCAGTCAGATACTAATGGTTTTTCTACTCGGGTGAAATGATTTCCGCCAGTAGGTGCTACGATGAGCCAATGAATCCACATCGTCACGAGAGGCTGATTGATCGCTAGTTTTCACACTTAGTTGGTTACTAGATGTACTCTTTCACCTCTATGCCCTACGTTGTTGCAGAGATGGTCCGACGGCGAAGCAGTACGGGAGATAGCTGGTAAAACCAACATAGGCAATCAGGCATATAAACTTCGACAGCAGTTTCTGAAAAACGATTATATCAACTAATGGAGTGATTATGATAAATTTTCTACAAGTAGAAACCGGTTAAGAAACACGGGTGGTGCGATATTTACTGCAGGATAATGGTTGGACCAGAGCATCTGTAGCTATTAACTCTGTCCTTTCCATGTGGACCTAAGGCCTGAGCAAATTAATGTGAAGGTAATCTGAGATATCGATATTCTCGGACCTTCTAGGAAAATAAGTAGGAACAGAATTATTGTTGAACTTTTGCCTCGGTTAATTCAATAAGCCTTACGTCCCCAGCAAAATTCCGAAAATTTCGTAGGAAATCTACTGGAGTTTTATGGGAATGCGATTTCGTACACTTTTTGTATTAGTTTGTTCGTAGATGTGGGTGATCTCAATTCAGGATATGTACGTTGGGTGTGAGATTAAATCGCTTTGGGACAAAAATTGGGTTCGGCCTGAGCAATCGATAATGATTCAGTGGTGCGTAAAAGCCGTAATCCGAATTCTATCAAAATATCGTTCACATGAATACCGGGGAAGCTTATTCTCATTTTTCTGCATTGCAGATCAAAGCAAATCCAAAACCCTTAGCAGAAACTTGTGTCACTCTTTGCTCTATTAGTGCCGTCATGTAGCATTCGGATTTTATGCTTCATATTTAATTTTACGTATAACGAAAAATAGAAAGCACGCGACTCTTACAAACAAAGAGTACTTGCAGTTCCATTTGAAAGCCATCCACGGCTAACTCAATATTTGTTGATTTTTGATTGAGCTGTATCAGCGAATTCGGATCTGAATTGAGCTAGCGGAGAGCACGTGCACGGATCAAGCTTAAAAATAGGGTAAACGCTGACTTTCAAAAATGCCTTCCGTAATGACTGAGCCAATCAGATGCATCTGTTCTACTCCCTCTCTAGGACGAAATGATAGAGCAACCTCTGGAAATAATGAGAAACTGGACATGTGAATGTTATCTTATTAAGTACGAATATTACAATTTGGTTGAAGTGTTGCCAGACCTACCGTCGATCAGAAAGATGATGCAATCACATCAAGTTATTACTTTGTCTGATCGTTACCTAAAAACCATTCATAAGCTCGTGTTGTAATTTGGTCAGATTTGGACATGTGTCTATGTGATTTGGTAATTTTCAGAAAAGCAACGTTTCCTTATCGCCACGCTTCACCATGCAATTTTGCTCCGATAAGGACGTAGATTGAAATATTTTCTGTGACTTAGCCGATTCAGAAAAGCTGTAAATGGACCAATGTTGGCCTGAGTGATAGACAGTTTCCGCATGAAACCATGGACGGCTAGCTGTATCTTCCAATCCTGATGTCTCACTTTGCTGAAGATTTTTGGGGATTAGACCCGTTTGACTGCTGCAGTTTGAAGTCTTATCATTTTTAAAGGAACCCATTGACATCAGAGCCGACTACATCTGATAGCCGGACTGAAACCGTATTATCAAAAGCACATGTTAAATCATGAATTTGGGATCTTTCCTTGCTTCATCGTTAAGTAGAAGATTCATGAGGCCCTGGAAAAAGTTTAGGCGCCAAAAACTATTAGTTTAGGTAGTCGAAAAATGATAAACAATATAAGATAGAGTGTAAAATGTCATTTGATATGGTAAATTTCCCGTGAGGTTTTAGTACCAAAAGTTTGACGAAACAGTAGGTAAATTGTTGTGCCGACTAGATTTGCCACCAGAAAAAACAGAAATGCAAAAAGAGGGAGCAATTTACATTTGCTTTACGGTATAATTTGTACACTGCAAAGTTTGTAACATGAATAATACCCGATTGGCAGCTAGGTGCGATATGCATTCCCCAAACTCCAAACAGTAATACCGGCCAAAATAGTCATCGACAATACAAAACGAAGAATTTCGACTAGACCCTGGTCAGTATCAGCTGATTTGGTGATCTCCAATTACCTCAGGTGCGTATTGCGCCATGCTTCAAAGTCTAACAAGCAGCTGTGGATTTGTAAATACAGAGTAAACGATTATATTGGTGCAAGTAAACAAACCAGATGTTGAAATTCAGCACTTGCCGTAGCAGGCGACTGTGACCAGAGACACAGATTAAACAGTTCAGGTTATGTGAACACACATAAATATATACAGAGAGGATGACAATAGTTCGGTTACGATTAAATTAAACTTTACAGTGAATGGTATGAATCAGTTATTGATAAGTTCTACTTGATTAGTGCGACTTGACAGATCGGGCAGTGCTGTGCGACAATAATGCAAAAAGCCACTGATCCCGACTGGACTGGCATGAACACCAGCCATGTTTTAGTACCGTCAGCATTCTATCGGTTGAGCTACGTTGCCACGTTGGAGGGTGTTAGGAACTTTCACCTAAAGATCGTTGTTTATCATGATAAAAACAACTTTATCAGAGTTTGTGACGAAGCACCTCGACGTTTGTAACTTTGAATCCAATTGTGCTACTCAGCGCAAAACAGAGTAACTTAATAACTACTTCAGTATTCCAGGTTGGCCAATGAGTCTGTATCTGTGGTTAAGGTAACTTTACACATTCAAGCTCTGATTTGCTCGCCTAACTTGGCGATTACATTATCAGCTGTTCAGAAGCTTTGATTTGTCGGGGTTTGCTTTTAAGCTTCGAGAAAATTGTTGCATTTGAAGCCGCATCATCGCTGATTAAACAGAAGCGAGAGTTGTACCAGCGTTTTCCATTACTGATTGTTTCTCTGGCCAAGATAAGGCCGTAGTCAATGAAATTTTACGATAAGTAAAAATATCTGAGAGACTTTCAATCAAAATGAATATTCCAGTTGTTGAGAAGGTATACAGGGGCCGTTTCCAAATGATCAAAATCTTTAATGGCGTAAAAGCTCCAAGCATATAGTTTGTAAGTTGCTTTTGCCCTCAAAATATAACCATTTACATATAGCCTTTATCTAAAGCGATCACCATTCAAAGGCTAGGATCTGTGTGCTGGAAAACGACTGATACATTCTGGATCCAGTGACTGTGTAACAAGATTGAAGGTGTATCCGAATTGTTTGGTCTGAACCACTTAGTCTTCTTCCTCTTTTGTTCCATATTGACACCAACCTGCCGAACATCCCAGGAGAAGGCCGACCGACAAAGCTATTCCCTAGCTGTTCTCTCCTCCGAAAGAACGTTTAACTGATTGTTATAGATCAGTATCGACTTTTGGTCGTTTCTGAGACAATACACACGTTCTCTTGCCGTAACGCCTGTTTTCATTGTCCGCGGATGTTGCAGTTCATTTATGTCAATTTTTCTTGAGTCGTGGTTCGTGTCTAACGCTACAGTGGAAAAACGCCATTATGAGCAGTTTTGACATTTAACAAAGAGCTAAAATTTACCGTTGGCAGTCCACCGGCTGGGATGTACTGGTCGCCAAAGTTGACACCTACCGCGGAGCTGGAACTAACGGAATTACATGGACGAGGAGTTCTTACATACCCTGAAGAACGTTCATACTTTACTGTTAGCAATGAGCTGAGCATTGGTTGTACGTGGCGAATAATTTCATAAGTAGACCGAGTCGATGAGCAGTGAAACAAAACTGTATTAAATAACACTTTTCTTCCAGGGCAGTCTTCAAGAAAGTAAGCGTGCAGACTGTTGAGATATAAGCAGTGACAACAACAGACCATTGTGTATGATCAGAGACTGCGGAGTTCAAACAAACTCCCTCTTGTTTGATAACCAACGACCCTCAAAAGATGATGAATTAGCTTCTGCAAGAAAACTGTGTGATAAGTGCAGGAACATAGTGACACAATCAACAAAATTATGCTGGTTAATTGACAAAGTTGATACGAGGTTGGGTATGTTACGAGGTCAGAAATTTTGTCAAACTATCCGGCTGCTGTACCGCGAAGTGCCGTCCTGAAAGACCCAGCGACTCGGTTTCGGATAATCTTTATTGAGATACACAAACGAAGGTGGAAAGCATTTTATCCGTTCGTTCCACGTCTTCCGTTACTGTCCTATCTAAGTTTAAAAAGTGACTCAAGGCTTCAGATGCAAAACTAATTAAAACTGGATAATGTCACTGTTGGGTTTCTGTGAATTTCTGTATAAATCTTGCACACCATACAAACGTTTCCCGCTGTCCGACTGACGATTGTGGCAATGTGTGGTCTGCAAATCTAGTACACTCGAACTAAGAACTCTTGATTTTATTCGGAGTAAATTCCCTACCAACTGGGTATCATTTATCTGGGATTGCGGAATGCACGGGAAAAGTCAGGAAAGTCGAAAGGGAACAAAATAGCCTTTATTTCTGGGGATTTCACTAATCCGCTGAAGGAGTATACATAGTTAGATATGGAATTGCTAATCCTGAGTTAATTTAGCGTAACAAAACGTGCGCCGGAATCAGCTGGCTAATGAAAGCATGAAAGGATCACTGTGGAGACAGAACGGGGGAGCGTCAGTGACATGCATGAGTCCCTAAATTGTTATGCCTAATTGTTGAACTGACCGTTGCAGTTGCACGTTTAGGTAAGGAAAGAGGAGTGTAAGAGATTTGCTCGCACCTGAGTTTCCATGAAGATGCACCAACCAGATCTTGCGTACTCAGTTAGAGATTCATTTCTTGTTTCCCATCAGTAACACTCAAATAAAAGCCTATCGTAAACTGCTAACAATTCAGGTTCCTTTCTGTGCGTAGTGGACCGCCACATGGCGATTAAAGCTCAAAACCATCGAATTGTGCTTCTGATCCTGGCAGACATTCACACGCGAACATGCAGTCATTCAGTTATGCAACCTTCAATGGAGGGTTGTTTGTTTCAATGCCCCTGACGTAAGCAGGTATTTATGGGGCAAGTAAACGGAACCACAATGCAGGACGCAGTGAAACATCCAAAGGTAGTTTATGCACACTGGATTGGATAGTGGCAATTTGCAGCGGAGTTTCATCAGAGCATTCCCGTGAAATACTATAAAAGAAACGAATAGGCGGAGCTAAACAGGCAAAACTGGTTATCGCTCATGTTAATTTGAACTTTACATTTGGCCAGCGAATCCACCGATTTTCAAGAGAAACCAGACAGTCGAATGAAAATGACACTGGCGTTGAATTAAAACAAATAGGAACCAACAAATTATCACATTTTAGCCACTTCGCGGTGTTCACTTGCATCCATCGGTCAAGGTAGTTACCAAGTTGCAAATGAAAGCAAAAGGAACAATGGAATAAAAAAACATTGAGGTATTTCAAAAGATTTCAGTTCACAAAAGTGCTAAATTAAAAAAATCCGGGTCAACTAGAAATAATTAATCGGCCCAATCCAAAACATATTTCGGGTTTTAAATAAGGGGTGAACACATGTTCGACCTCACATATTTTGTAGACAGTCATTCGGTCGCGTAAGTCAATAATCACGGCCTTGCAGACAACTCCACTTTCCCTACTTGTACCTCCTCTTTCAACTAGGTAGGAGTTTATTGTTTACCTATTGAAAATGGAAGATTCATATATCCCGCATGAGCACATGACAAAATATGTCTCAGTATTTCATACGCCGTAGCTGTTGAGTTAGGCAGAGACGCAACTTCACGTGGGCTACATTTACAGCTTCCTACACTGTCACAAGACTTGACTAGATTTGAATATTACTGCTTCGAACAGGGCGACTTGATGTACCCAATTCAAAAGTGTTGTTGTTGTGGTTGCTGGTGGTGCTAGTATTTTCGGGTGGTAGGGGTGGTGTTGTTGAAAAAAACCAGCTAAAACTTTGAGGGAAAATTTCCACGCAGCACTTGTCATTTCTGTTACCAATTTTCATAGCTCCAATGAATACCTGGATGGTAAACCTATCTATTATTGCGTGGTGAAAATAACCACAAACGATAGCCTAACTGAAGTGTTAGTCACAATCAAATAATTCGCTATCCCATTCTTTGATATTTCTAGACCTGACTCCATAGAATACTGCTGTCCTTTTACTTTTAACTCTTCCAGTAATGGAATAACAGCCCATGTTTTTATCAGGGCTGGTTCTGGGTCAGCAAACTTCTGCCAAATGGGAAAACATCCCGGCTTTGAAAAGGCTCGAGCCCGTGACAACCAGGCCAAAAATCTGCGATGCTGAACGAGTAACTGTTACTGACGGTTAACAAACCGTAGAACCACTGTACAAATGTTTCATCCTTGTTAAGAATCATCAGTGGTTCATATCCACCGAGCCCGAAATGGGACGTGAACCCAGAACGAACGATTATGAGTTGAACTTCTTATCCATTACGTTACTCGGCAGGCTCTCACTGGCTTTGGTGAACGTCACCACACGATATTTCACCTATCTACCAAAGATTTGCACGGCCGCAGGTCATTAACACAAGGCAGTCAGCCATACTAATAGAGGACGGATGACCCTAGTGGAAGAATGCGCTTTGTTTCAATGAATGAATGTCGAATATTCCTTCGTAAAACTATTCATAATTAGGAACCTCAGCTACCATTTCGGTGTGAGATAAAACAACTTCTTAGTGAATTGATCAAGAAGATTGCCTAATTAAGGCTAGACAACCATTCGAAAAGTTAGTGTTTTGTTAGAACGACGATAATGATGAAAATAATTTCTGTCACAACCAGGATGAAATCCTGAACAACCAACAGTTGTCCAACAAACCAAAAGGCGCACCCGCTTCCGTGAATAGGAGTTACTGCCATGTGAAAATAATTATTACTGGTGGTAACAAATTCATTTTCATCATTCCATTTTCAAGACGCAAACTGTGGTTGTAGGCAGTCAAATAAATAACAGACCGATGACGGTGGGATTTGAACCTCCGAACACTGATACCCAAACATGACGGTATTGACTATTTGGTTATCTGATATCGTTTGGCCACCTCGTAAAATTTCTTGAGGTTGTCATTTGAAAGTCGATAATCAGTACAGTGGTCAAAAGCGTCTATTATTGAACTTGAATGATTGTATACATATTCTGAAGAAGACAAACAAAATTTGGCGGGAGAAGTATGTGTCTGGGAACCCTCCAGTGTTCGAGAGTATGACTGATCAGTGGGCCCAACTGAAAAGGTAAATGAAAAGTGAATTACCTGAACAGCCGTCTGACAGCATATACCCCAAAAACATCTTCCAAAGTCTTTTGGTAACCATATTTTGATAAGCTTCGTTCGCGTTGATGTTGGTGTTGTTCACAAAGATACTAACCACAATCCGTGCAACAAAAGGTGATAAAATGACCAAATAAAGAGGGAATACGCAGTTGTATTTGCAAGTGCCACAAAAGCACTGGGTGTGAGATTCACAAGCGGAATCGTCACTAGATGGAATTTACAGTTAGTCCAGTTGAGCGATAATTTTCACTTATTTTATCATTTTATGTTCGTCTCTGTTTCTAAATAAGTTAAAAGCTTATTGTGATATTCGCTGCTTCACCGATTTGCGAATTGCAAAAGTTATCTTAAACTGCATAAGTACTTCCTGTTACTTTGTTGTTCCTAGTTATACCAACATTTAACTGATTTCCCAGACTTCTTTATGATCTTGTCATTCCGAACTGAAGAATGCGTTCAGATGGGCTTTTTATTTGCATCTGATGACTGGCTCATTCATCCGTTACACAAGGATGCATCGTGGTAACACTTGCGTCCAAGTTTCTGTTCTTATGCCTAGTTTCCTGCCAGTCAATCAATCAGTCCATCAATGAATCAATCAAACAAACAAGCAATCTGTCAATCGACCAGCCAGACAATCAGTCAGCCGATGTGTCAATACCTGAATAAACGATTTGATATGCCAGTCATTTAACTATTTCACGTGTTTACTTATTCAGAAAACTGTCTCTGACCATAGTTACTATTTGAATCTCAGTAACTAGCTTGTCTGACTGCATACCTGGAGTCCGATCGAACTAATCAGTAAAATAAATTTTGAATCCAGACTGTGCGGAGCACTATGGACTGCTTTACAATTTCAGAATGCTTGGCACTGATCAGATGGTTTAATAATAAGTGGTTACAATTGTTGCGCTATATGCCCGAGGTTTAAACCATGAAAATGTGCAGAACATTACTAATGCTAAAGCAAACCAAAAACAATCCAAGGATTGGCAAAGCAAAGAGATCAATAAGTGACCTACTACCCAAGAGTTTCCAAATGAACTAGGATGAAGTATTTTTGCTGATTCCGTAATTATGGGGGAGACAATGCGTGGTTCCTCGTAATTTATAGTCATATTTTTTTCTTACTGATTGATATCAACAGTCAATTATAAAGGTGAAGTAACTCGGCGAACTTGCAGCAGGAATATGCGAATCTTGCAGTGACTTATGGAATAAACTTCACTTCCACATTTTTCGCATCAGCGTTTAACAGCATGAACAAGACACCTGGAATTGTAGGCTTAATATCCATCGGAAATGGAAAAAGTTCTTCAACAGTCGGCTATAAACCTTGGTTTTCCACAGTGAGCAGATATGGTAGAGAGTAATGCAAGATCCCAACTTAGCCGCCATTTGTACATGTCAACCACGACGAATTACGGACTCGCAAGGACGAACAAAGCGGAAATCATTCGCGACAACATTGGTAATCAATGAGCTGGCTAACGTCTTTCATTAATCTTATGGTTGCGCTTCAACTCCCTTGGCCCACCCCCCATCCCAATACAAACCCTAGACAACAAAATAATTAACACCACAAATCCCTTCTCCACCCAAATTTGTAAATGACTAATCCAATCCTTCCTATAGTGAAAATATTTTGTCAAGATATATATGGTGATTTAATGACATAACTACGAATCACTGAAAACGAGCTTGTTCGCCAACTTGTGTTTTCTCAATCTTATAGTCATTTATAACTGGCATCTAGAAATTTTAGTAAGAAATAATTTTGCTTCAATATTCAAGAAGTTGCAGGAACT
>LUCM01001028.1:187077-202387 GCA_008360955.1 Fasciolopsis buskii | reverse complement strand
TTTAACGATCGGTTATAGAATGAAAAGTGTTATAAATAGCAAGTTGAGAAAACACAAGTTGGCGAACAAGCTCGTTTTCAGTGATTCGTACTCATGCCATTACATCACTATATATATTTTGTCAAGATATATATGGTGATGTAATGGCATGAGTACGAATCACTGAAAACGAGCTTGTTCGCCAACTTGTGTTTTCTCAATCTTATAGTCATTTATAACTGGCATCTAGAAATTTTAGTAAGAAATAATTTTGCTTCAATATTCAAGAAGTTGCAGGAACTTCATCTTAATATTCAATGCCTAGGCAGTTCATTGAATTATCCGTTCAGAAAATCAAACATCCTGGGTGTCTTCAAAATTCAGTTGGTGATATCATTTTGCCTGAACCAAACTCTACGGCAAAGGGCATTTCAAATGACTTGCATCACGTTGGGAAGGACACGCTACTTAAGATAACATGTTTGGTGAATTTCGACAGAGCGCAGCATAGACCTTCCTTAGGAACAGCACGCAAATTTTCATGCTGTGTGCATCGTTAACACTTGAAAAATATATGAGTTAACACCAGAACAAATTTTTCTCCTTCTTTAGTGGCAATTATTTTAATCATTCATAAAGCCTTCCCTAATTTTTTTCGTGTCAAGCTGAACAAATCGGTCGGGTGCAATGACAAGGAATAACCTTTTGGGGGGATTTCTTATCGGGAACCTTTATTTCTTTCTTCTTCTCTTAAACAAAAATATTCTCTTGCTCACGCTCAAAAATTACTGGTAAATCCCAGTAAAATGCCAAGCTTATGTAATATTCAGTTTCATTCTATAAACATAGAGGTGACCGTGGTCAGAATATTCAATAAGTGCTTTTTGTAGACAATTGCTTTTGTGAATGCTCATGAACATAAACTTGGCCAAATTCTTAAATACTTCCAACAGAGTTCATGAGATATCCCTACTTCAGTAAGGTTTTATTTTTCGTATTCACAAGAGCGCATACTGACAACCAAAATCGTTCAGTCGTGACTGGTCTTATTACAGACTACCTGCAGATATAATAAGAGAAACGCGCAAAAACTAAGTTATTTGCTGATGCCTCTTAGTGCTCTCGGAATACTAGCATAGGAAATTTGGGAGTGCATCAGTGGTATTTGCACTTCCCTTCTTCCCATTGTTCCTCGTTTTGAATGTGCCCGTGGAGCAAAACACAGGATTCAACGAGTGCGGAAAGGAACTGGGAATGCAGTCATCCTTCTTCACAAAACAGCTCAAAAAGTCAAGCGGTTGCATTCCTCCTCTACTTTTGCATCGATGCAAGTTTTTAGGTGCTCATGATTTGCCATTTACGGACAGGACTAAATTGGACCGAGTCTCGAATGCAGTTGCACATTCCACAATACATATCCTTCCAAAAGCGAATGCAATCTTAGAGTCCCGAACCAAAATTAAGCTGAAAGCACAGATGTTTCGGTAATGACGGAAAAAATATAACTTGAAATGGTAAGTACTTAGATGTGGATGAATGACAAAACTCATGTAACTGTGGCATACCGTGGTCAGAAAACTTTTACTCCCAATCCTTTTGAAGTGACTGATGCTAGATTACACCGTCCAGAGGAAGACCAGTAAGAATAATTTCAATTGAGAAAAAGTTATACGCATTCCGAATACGGTGCAAATCGATCACACAGAACAAGTTTGCTACAGTTGTTCACTGTGGTGAACTCAACAGTTGTTCAAGACTCGATCTTCACAAGAGATTCGACTATTTTCATCTGATCAGGAAATGAGCTTCCTCGCAAGACAGGCCATCTTCGAAAGGTAAAAAACAATTAGGCATGACATTTTCATGCCCTCTGTGATTTCTGTGGAACTGTCTAGATTCAGTAAGTGAATGCACATAGTCTGGTAAATCCAGTTTTATCCAATCAACTACTACGAACGGAATCCACATTCTACGGACTCGTTATGTATTCATTCTGCTAGCGAATCTGTCCAGTTTCGTTAAGTGCAGCACAGTTTGTGCCTCACTACTCATCGATGTGAAGCGCCAGCCGTTGCTTCAAATGCCGGTTGAACTGCAAAGAATGCAGTTTACATTGACGAACCAATAAATTCAAGCGCGACTGCTTGTGCTGTCAAAACAATGGCTACACTTTTACTAATGTCATGGTGTTTAAATCGCTTTCATTACCCAGTCAGTTCAAAATGGGATGACATTTAAGTAGTCCACTTGTATATTAGAAATGACTGGCCTACAGAACTCACTTAAAATGGATGTGTCGAAGCAAACTCATGTGTTCGTGTAATGTTGTTATGCGTTACCACCCCGTACCTCATAGCTCGATTTTGCCTTAGACACTTTTAGACAGTAGCACGTGATTCACCAAGTTCACGGCAAGCAGTTCTTCTGCACTTTTCAGAGAAGCTGAGCTCTTTTCTCTGGCGAAAAACGTGACGAATCATTTTGGTTGTAACGTTGATGTGATCCATCCACAGTACCATGCTAGGATTTTCTGAAGATCATGAAACTTCCAGCCTGAGTATATGCCTCACGCAGGTGACGCTTTACAAGCCTAGTAAGTTGGACATTAGGCTACTTTTATATCTGGTGGTTCAAGTTGGTTGGGTATAAAAACTCATAGTATTTGGTATGCAATCCACGAATGTGATACAAGGCTCTTATTACTCTTCAAAAGTTGTTCCAATTTAGATTCGATCCAGTTTTTTCGCAAAAACTTGACAAGAAACTTGGCGGGAAGTCTCAGACAGAAGGATCCTTGCTGAAAATTGAACCGATTCTGAATAGGCAAAGAACTGGAGATTCACTTTAACTAGTTCGCTATTTATCTCCCACTTGCTGAGGTTTTGATTTTTTGCTGAACTGGGCTACAGGACTACGAAACCAAAATATTTCTCATCAGATTTAACGCTGTTGTAGATGCCACTGAGCCCCTTCCCTAAACTCACAGTGCACCGAAGATCATTTCATATTCAGTACTCAAAAAATGCCAATGAGCGGTATACTTTTTGTTCTGCATTCGGTATATCTTGCCATTTAGCCCAGGAAACGCATTGTACCTCGCACTGTAAGTGGTATCTTTTGTAAAGTATCCTATCTCTATTGGTTCACATTCACTCCGAGAATAAGATGGCCATTAACGGAGCACTTTATCTTCTTGAAAAGTGACCAGAGAGCAAACCTAAACCACCGTACAACTGCGTTTGCTGACAGCCACCTTAAAATCATACGTGTCTGCCGCACACCTCTAGTTGCATGTGACCCGTGCAAAACAGGTCAGGCATTGTAAACATTTCGCTTAAACAATATAAAGCGAAGCCCTTTTTCGCGTTCAGAGGACATAGCTGGACAGTGCCAAAATAGCAAATAGTAGATGTTTTTGCACCAAACCTTCATTCACGATCGGTATGTCATTTGTACGAGATCTAATGAAATGGTTAAGTTTAGCAGTACGGCGTAAATAAGTCATAAAGTTCACATCGATGCGAACGCTTGGTGAAACGGTTCTATCAACAGTTTATGCGATAGGAATTTTACGCACTTTCCGCGCGCTTATTCCGCAGTCGGGTGTCGATCGCTGTGCAGTGGTCCGAGGATGTTCGTTTTAGTACTGTCAAGATTTTCTGAGATGAAACTCAAAAATGAACTGAGATAATATCGTTAATATTCTGATCGGTAGATTAGATTTTTTCATCGAATGGGATTAAATCCTTTTTCTACGCAGATTTGCTGAATTGTGACAATGAGAATTAGTGCTATGTTGGACTGGAACACGAAATTTTAATCTCTGTATATAAAAACGTAGTTTGCGTCAATGGGGCCCAATACGGTTGTACAATCAAGTGCTTCTGAGCTGATCCCATTATTTATAAAATCCTTCTAATATACTTGATCAGATTCAACTGACTTTTACCATTTACTTAGCGGCTGTTCTAACTATGCATCTATCAGCACCAAGTTCATAACATATTTCGCTATTCATTGGAATAACTCAACTCCCGGCAACCATACAATGCCATCTCCCTGTAAACTTGAAGTTATTATAAATCTCAAGCACATTTTATAACTGTTTTATAAAGCATTTCAGAATGTTATTGTGAATGATATAATATTAATAACACAGCGTTGTTGGTAGATGTAATGCGCCAACGTTTCGACTACCGTGGGTAGTCTTTCTCAAGGCAAGTTTTGATTGTAAAACTTGCCTTGAGAAAGACTACCCACGGTAGTCGAAACGTTGGCGCATTACATCTACCAACAACGCTGTGTTATTAATATTATATCATTCACAATAAAAACCAATACATGGCGCATCGATTTTTCGATACACTCCTTACGTCGTTTGGTCCGGACATTTCAGAATTTATCTGAAACTAGATTAACTTTGTTAAGCTGAGTGCTGATTTACAGTTTATATCAAATTCGTGTAATACTTAGAAAAATATTTGACGAACTAATATTTGGTACAATCCGGCTAATGCAGATTTTCAGATTGTGAGACGATTAATTAAGCTACTAAATTACTAAATTAGTACTGCTAGTAGAGTTAGAACAGAGTGGTTGATGCACTTCAGGATAGGCGGATGAAAATTATTGTGTGAATATCAGCCGGATAAATTATTAGAATTTAGAAAAAAGTTTCAAGAGCACTAATAAGAATGGATTTGCATGGTTAACTTGTCTGTTGTACAGCAACTCTTTCGTTTCGGCGAATCGGTAATGTTACTTGGGAAGACGATCTCAATGAGGGATCCTTGGACATGTTTAGCAATTTTGTGTTTTGCACAAATTCACCGGGTTTTTTCATGTTTAAATCTGCCAAAATCTACTTGAAGAAACAAAAGGACTATGTAAAATTAACCCACAAAAATACAAAATTTTATTGACTGTGACAAACTATTGTACTAATGAATTTCAAGTCCTTAGCCTAATTCACGTGGAGCACACTGAAGCCGCCTAATGGTGCATTTGTGCGCGCATTAATGACTCAGCTGCCAACAGCCGGGTCGGTACCATTGATTGTATGATAATGGATGAATGGCTAAACGTGAGGGATTATTAGAGCTAAGTGAATAAAAGATGGCCATTGAGCAAGTGAGGCTAGCCGTTTGACCGAAATAGTGTTCCATGTTTTTGACCACAAGTAATGCTATTTAATGTGGTTCACAATTAATAAGGTCTAACGAAACTACTGTGTATGGTTTGATTGGCTTTTTACAAGTGGCATTTGCGTTTATTTTCCCACGTCCCTCACTTTCTACTTGTAACAAGCTTGCCATCTGGATGATGTGCCACGACGCGTCTGTCTGTGTCTATAGTCAATTATTTTTGACTTACTTTCTTAAGGATCAGTCCATGTGTCGCATTTGGGCGTAGAATCACTGGGTGATCACCATAATCTTTCAGTGAGGCTGACAGTTCTATTCCTATTTCCCGTCTCGCATTTCTTATGGATGGTTTCGCTGAGGTGTTTTCTTGGCCTCGTACAAGAAGACCTGGTCTTATGACTGTCCCCGGGGTACTCAATAAAAGGAAGTTTACAGTAGGTTAGATCCTGGTCACTAAGACTAGACACATTACAAGGAGCGAATAAAGTCGCTCACGTTAAACGTGCATCCGGAGACATTAAGGATTCGGATAGCCGTGTCGTGGTGCGCATGATTGAAACAATGGGCTATTTGGACCTATGTGCCTAGTCAAGGTGATTAGATAAGGAGAAATGTTTTTACGTAGTGGGATGAGAACAGAGTCCAAAAAACGAGAAAACATTTACAGAGCAATGCTTGTGAATGCTGTCCCGATTGAATCGATTCAAAAGGAACTAGTTCTTTCGCCCAACCTTTTAGCAACATAACACCTAATGCAGCATGAAAATACCTTTACCGACCCTTTTTAATCAAATCCATCAGCCTTGACCGTAAGCTCGAGGAAGTAGTTTGTTTCTGCTGTTTAGGGGCAAACCAAACAGACAATGACCATTGGATACTACCCCGGTTACCAACAAACCAGTAAATCTAATAAGGAAACTAAATGCTGACAACGAAGAGTTCGCAAACAGTTCTGATATAATTTTTATCATTTTTTGCTCTCTATTCGGGGTCTGCTTAAATTAAGTATAGACACACTAAGGTGAACTTGCCGCGAAACGTTCTGTAAGCGCTATTGGGCGTACTCAATGCGATATCCACATACAGGAAAGTTGGTAATATTCTGGAGATCATTAAGGATTTTGAGAAATTTTCACTGTCGATTGAATGGGGTCAGGCTTACAGCGGAGAATGACTTTGGATAGAGTGTCTAATTGACGGCTGTACAGAAAGCAAATCCGCGGTTCGAAAATGGAGATTTTACTAAAAATCGATCTGTGTGGATTTATGACAATTCCGAGGTTCGGCTGTGTTTCCGTATCCGAATGACTGCGTCAGCGAATTTCCCAATCACGGAGACTTCATAAAATTGTTCGCTTTTTCAAAGTATCATTCAGTCAGGTAGATGAGAATTTCACCGGGACATTTGTTGGCAGACGGTTCGTCCAGTGAAAATCTCCTGAATCGGCCACTGTAAGGGATGACGTTGCAGAAAGATAGAAAGCCTGCCTATATGACTGCCTTATCCGAGATATTGTTTCTAATGGTCACATTAAGAACCTGAAGGAAAGCAAAAATTTCTATTTTATTAAGAATAAAGTGATCGAGAAAAAAGTGATTGGGAAATGGGATGCTAAGTCAGTTCCGGTTTCTTGGTGACATTGCTTCCTTCAGAAGGCCGTGTTACCTGTCGGACAGATCAGTGACACGACGGTAAATAATAGAGCTTTCTAAGATTGTCAAAGGTAGAAAGCATAAACGAAACCAGCATTTTTTAGTGATCCGAAGGCCAGGTTAAAATCTGGGTGCAAAAGAGCTGAAGAGTTCTTCATTTCCCACCAAATGATAACTAATAGGTTTGCTGTTCTTTTGCGAGAACAAAAGAAATTTGTCCATTCTCAAGAGAAATTTAAGTTCGCAAGGATACTCAGTGTGCTGAGAGTCGGCGGAACGCGGTAGATATGAATCTTTTTTGCGATGGCAGTTTCCATTCTTCGGTGTCGCATTTTCAATGACAAAACAAAAGTCCGAAATCCGACGCGGATTAGCAAGTCCGGCGGAAATCATGCTTGTGCGCATGTCTGCTATCATTATGGATCTTTTTCACACTGTTGCTAATGCCTAATCATTGGACCAAGGGACTACAGATTAAAGCCAGATACTTTTGACGTTGCGATAGTTAATAATCGTGAAACTATTGGGTACGGAAAGGTGCCTTGCCTGATTTTAAAAGTGACCGTAAACCCTTTTGTAAAATCACGCACGATTGGTTTTCTCCCAGTATTTCTAAAATCTTTATCTCAACGGATACGAAAAAAATAACTAGTTTACATGTTCAGCTGATAAGTCCCGATATCTGACGGAGTTTCTGAAGATCTCATGACCGGACGGTTTTTTATCAATCTCACCGATGGCTGTTTTCTTTTTTGCATTTTAAACTTGATAATCATGCCAAACCTTTTTCTTTGGAAACATGCAGGTACCACCGACTGTGATGCATTAAAAAGTTATTCTTTCGTTTTTATTCTTAGAGTCCCAGTACTTAAGAGTTATGAAGAAGCATCAATAAACATTACGATTTCATTTACGAGTTTCCCTTAAAATATCTGTTTATAGAATGTACTGAAACCAATTGAACATGCGTCATCTGGGTTGTCTGGGTAAACACGTTTGAACACCAAAATAAAATGTTACCGGAACGTGAAAATTTCATAAATGGTTTTGGAAGAGTTTTATCATTTATCTTCGCTTAAATTCATAAATGATGACAAATTCACTTGTCCGAAACAAACATTTATTTCATTGCATATTTTACCTGCAATTTCGCTTATATTTGAGGTGGTCTACTAACTACGGTTGATCGAGAAGAGAAAAGTTTCGTTTAGGAAGGATCTTGAAGTAGGTCAGAGATTACCCTGCCTCAAGATCAGCTAGGCGTGCTGCGTTAATTGCTCGTTTTTTGTTGTCGTGACAGTGAGGCAGTGAACGAAAAGTAGTGAAATGTTTTACTGTCTCAGTGTAGAGGATAATAAACTAAGTGGAAATTTTGGTCAACTTATAATTTTGTGTTTGAGGTTTTTCAGCCTCGTGAACTGAGCAAGGCTACCATTTACATCACACTAAAAGAATAAGTGATGCCAAGAGTGTCTTTTATAGAGGAAATCAGTTTTATCCTCAACCAGCCAGCGAGTTACATATGTTTATTTTGGAATTTCGCGATAGAATTTCTTTTTTTGTTAATCCCGACACATTATTACCAATATTTCATACACCGTTGTTCAAATAGAGCTATGCAACACTTAAGCGTTCACACTATCGTTGGGTTTGGAGTAGGGGTCATTCGCGAATAAAACAGGAAATACAGTTATTGGCGGCAATGACAGAAACTCCTGAGCATCCCAGCGCGTTAATTCCGTTGATGGGTACACGGCATGGGGTGATTTGCAAAAAATAACAAAACGGACATTTCTAAAGGGAAATTTTTCGAATTTATCCCGCTTTCTTTTTCCTATCCAAGTTATTTAATCTTAAACGATTAAAAAAGCGAAAAGGCACACGAATAGATTTCAAGGAAGCATGCAATGTTAAGGAAGGACAAAGTCTCCGAACGAAGCTCTGTGTTTCAGTCTACTAGAATTTAGTAAACTTGTGATGTTGAGTAGCTTGGTTTTTTAGTTTGACGTAAACCGAGCGAAAACACTCTTGAGTGCAGAGTTTGTCTCGTATTAAAGCAAGTAAAGGTCTAATTATTGGTCTTTTCCAAATTATGTTAAGTGCCACAACCTAATAATTTACTACGCTACCTATGCACTGGATGCGGCCGTAAAAATTCTAAAGCTTCTTGAAGTTTGAGGTAAAAACAATTTCATACCATAGTTACTAGACACTGGGCAAAAGTGGCCAAAAATTATTAGATAATGGCGGGTTAATCAGTTGTCAATGTTTATCGATGCTCAATTTATTGGAGTACTCATCTCAGCTTATTGTGATTAAATCGCACTTCGTCCTTCCTGATATGCTCTTAATGTGTTGTGGTTGAGAAATACACCTGATGGCCTATTTGCTCGCTAAAACTCGAAAGCTTAAGGCACATCAGATAAAAAGCACTCAACAACCAATACACGAATTCATAATGCAGTTACTATGAGGGAGATTCACGGTAAAGCCACGTTTTTCAAGTCACATGATGTCTCCGTTTGATTGTGTACACTTTCCTGTTTTTTGATTACAAGTGTCGATCATTTGGCCTTGGTGTTTCAGGATACGGTGAATATATTCCCGGGACAAACATTATTCAAGGTTATATTGCATCCGTATTTCCATAACCAGTCACAAGTTTTGACTGCTTCGGCCAAGTCACATGAGCGCTGCATTCCATGCATTCTTATAAAACATTGTCCTTATGACAGATAAAAAGCCAGTATTTCTTCTTGAGTATCCACAAAGCAAAAATCAAGTTTTTCTCGCTCTAAGCATGGCATTGTACGAATTCAATTTCATCTTTATTGACTGCTCAAAAATTACTCGTTTGTAAGCCTGTGTCCTTTTATTCATTGAAATGACAAAATTCACACAGGGTCAACCAGAAATATTTTGCTGCAGTCCCCAAGTAGCAATGTCAGCAAACACCCACCTGACCCACACCAGCCTGAGAACCGGATCGGGAAACTAGGTTTATAGGTTTCTCAGATATGGCTTTACCGGAACAATATGTTGACTCCGTCTGATTGCCTGGTGGCTAAACTATCGTCGCTAACTATGCCACTTTCAACATTTTTTTTTAAAGGACACAAAAATTAATCTGATTTGTGTCATCAAATTCGGAGATGGGTGACAGCCTCCCACCGTTTCACATAAGACTCCTCAAAGGTACATCTAATGCAAGAATGTAGAACAATGGAGAGATAATCTGTTCACCTTACATTAATATGCGCCAATGTGAGCCCACGTCAAATGATTTACTTTTCGGGCCCATGAAAACGAGATCTCAGTCAGTCATCTGAATGAAATTTCTGAATGGTTTTCACATACTTCGAGCAATTTTTCCATTGTTTCGAAATAATTTGGGAAACTGTATAGATACCAGGTTATATGGAAACTGCGATTTTCACCTTTTATAAAATATCTCCAGTTAGAAGTCCTTGGTTCAAAACCTGAGTTCATTGGAGAATATGCACCGTTGATGAGGTCTAATAAGAGCGAAAATCTAGAGTGGTGCATCCCGAGTTGAGGGTTGAGGTTTGTGCTTGGAGGCTGAAGTCCGAAGAACAACTAACGAAGCATGGATAAAGGGATCACATTTCCACGGTATTAAATGACTGAAGATGATGAAATTCCGTGTGCTGCTCAGCTGATTCATTTCTACCTTGAACACGCACAAATTCAAGTAGGAGCGAATTGAGTCGATTGGCTACAAATAATATGCCGTATTAGTTCTTAATGTTAATGTCTCTAACCGACATGAAAGATAAATGAATGCACTCTCTTGGGCGATGTAGTGTTAGTCGCGATCGAAGTCGGGCACTTGTGATTTGATATAACCAACGGCCTCAAATTCGATGTTCACTCAAGAGCGAAAGTATTCGATGATTTTACTCCGGTTAGAAGGCAGAGCACGACCGCGACGAAGTTCGCTCTTGGTGTTTCGGTCTACTAGCCATGATTTTATGAGAATAACCATATAAATAATCTAGCTGTCAGCGTAAAAAACCTTGAGTTGCTGTGGTATGTTCAAAGTCTTAAGAAGACTGTTAGTTAGCTTTCTGATACATCAGTCGAGTAGCCGCTTCTGTCAGAGAGAGAGGCCGGTTACACTTCTATGTCAGCAAGAGTGGCCGGAGACAATAACGGAATCAACGCTGAAGGTTCGAAGACGCATGTTCGAATTATTTTTCTGGCTTGATGTAAGCGACACAGTGGTCAACCTTCATTTGTTACCACCCCAGTTAACCCTTCATTTCTCACCAATTGCGTTCACTTTACCTTTGTGCATGTCAAAAATCTCCGTTCGTTCACTAAGTGCGACACGTAATTGTTCACTAAAGGACACCGCAGAAATTGCCGATTATATTGTGTAGCGTAGCAGCCCAGAGGTCTCAGTGCCAGGCCCTTTTCCAGGCTGCACAGCGTCAATCTCACCAATAAGTGTCTAAAACACTGCACTGGCATTAACCGATGGGATATTGCAGTGTCTAACAATGGATAGTGATTGGTCTCGGTATTAGTACACTCTGGGCCGCGTTAGGATGGACAGCCCCTTAAACAGTCGACCCTTTTTCTAATTAGCAGAAAGTTACTTACTAAAATGCCTCACACCCCTGTATTGCCGATACGGTGCAGGTCACAGCTACCGATACACATGTAGCACGTTAGTAACCTGCGCCACAGACTTTTTGGGGTTTAACCATTTGCAGCTTGATTAGATGTATCGCATGCGGAGTTTCCTTCTGTCGGTTTGAACAGTTTGTTCTCTGATTGTCACCTTTCTTCTTCACAACATTCGAGTTCCGACCCCAAAAGAAAATGCCGATAACTCTTGTCACTCTGGAAAGTTTCGCGACAATCTGAGCTTAAGAATTTGCATTTTTTTTATCGTGGACGGTTTTGGGAATTGCACTAATGCTTTGATTTGATATATTGTAAATCGCTGAATTTAACTTCAATAGCTGGTGTGCTTGAATTATGATAACGATCACAGTCCATTTCTACAAACTGACAGCCACAGATTTTGGTTTTGAGCAGTAAGGTGCAAACGTTGCATATTCACCTGTTATTTTGGAATCTATATTATTTGGTCCGCGTGGATTTTATAGCAGTTATTTATCGAAACAATTCTATTCGAATGCAAAACGATTGTGGTATTGGTAGGGGTATTGGCAGTAGTAATTCTGTCATCCTTCGAACAACCGCTTGACATATTGTAAACTGTGAATGAATTTGTCGTAATTTTCTTTCACTAGGTCAGCTTACCTGGCCATGTAGTCTACTGATGGAATAATTTACCAAATTGCTTTCAATTTTGCTACACACAGACAAACTGTGTTGTCAGCGACAGGTGAATTTAATAAAATCAATTTGCCAAATTAGGGCAGTATGCAATGGAATGAGCTCTAAATTTTTGGTCTGAATAATAGCCATTATGAGGATTTCTTAAGTCCATTTACCATACACTTCCGTTGGTAGTGACACAAAATAGAAGCAGTTTTCAAAAGGGGAGTGATAATCATTGTCCTGGTATCCAAAAGGGAGATCATGAGATTGCATCTCATGTCTCTATGACACCATCAACCGTACATACTCACATAGTATGCACACATCATTTCACTTTCGTAGCTAAAAGAAAGTTCTCATCTAGACAGGTTCTGTTTCGTTGCTCCCATTGTCTCCTGTCCATATTCGATTATTTCAAGCAGGCATAAAAACTCATAACGGGATAGCTGAGCAGCTATTTCTGTTGGCACCAACCCAAGGAGGATAACAATTCCTGATTTGGTTAGAAATGATATTCGATCTCTGGTCGAAGAAAGACTGTGTTCAGCTAACGCTTTGGATTCTCGATTGTACGTGCGTTCAAGAATTCCGGCTTAGTGAAGACTGGCTAGCCTGCTCTTCAAGGTTTCATTGTTTTGCTGAGATAAAGACTATTGCAAAAAAGGGATAGGCGGCTTTTCTGAAACCTATGTCACTAGTGATTAGAACGGGAAATCTAATACTAGCTTCACTTTATTCTAGCATGGCCTTGACTGTGTCGACTGCCATTCAAAGTTAGTATCTTACTTTAGAAAGGTGATAAGTGATGCAAACATTAGTCCACTTTGTGTGCAGATTGGTATCAATTTTTCCCATGATACTTCTATACCAGATCTGGTGTCATTATTGCCTGACTATTGAAACTTCATTGTTGGTGCTTTTAACTATACCTCCGATTTCCATCTACCCGTTTTCGGCATAAGTGATCTATGTCTCACTCCACCTTGGGACAATGCAGTTTTAAACAGAGGTAGTACCAACCTATTCAAAACTTTCCTCACAGATCCATGGTCCTTTTTTATCGGATGAGGGCTTTTCCATTTTTGTAAGACCACAGGTGTACACTCCTTCTGCTAAAATGTCATCTGTGTGAACGAAAAATCTATGATTAGTAGAAGGAACTTGTCTTGCGCCAGAAAGCTGCGCTTCAATGTACTCTTTCCGCTGTATCCCCTTGATTCCACCTTAGGTATTCTGTTTTCTCTGGGTTGACTTACAGTAATGATAAATATAATTCTGTACCTAGACTGTCCAATTGAAAAGGTACGCTCTAGTCAGGGCAGAATAGGTTTGCCTCTGCTCAAATAATTAATCAGGCTAGGGAAATTTTCCAACAAATTTCACGATAAAGCTTCCGTAGTACATTACTTCATGTTGATAAAAGCGGGAGAAAAACTATTAATCCTTGACTTATCCATTAAGTTTGTAACTGCTGTTAGCAATATACAAATCCGCCATGGAATCAGGGAACGCACCCAGTCGCAAATTTGTAGTGAAGTTGCGGACACTAGATACTGCCCTTCATTCACTCGTCCACGAATACTGTGGAACCCTGCACAATAGTAGCTCTCCTAAAGATGATCTTTCTTTGGAGAAAACTTTTCAGCATCTCCAACTCCAAAAATCCCTCCGATGTTGAGCTCGGCTAGCTGTTCCGCACAGTTCTTGAATTAGGAGCAAGCTCCATCAATGACAGTGATTCATTTGGTCAACAGTACCATTGTTAATGGTTTTATATCACCGAAACGGCTGTGTTCATCCAAACACATCTTAAAACAGTGTAATGCTATTGCATCCACCTGCTTGCCGTCCCTCACTAAGCGCTCGAATCAACCAAATACACTGCTCATAGTCATAGTTACTTTTGCAAATTTATCCCAAAAGAACCAGTTAAGCTTGCATACAACCACAGCAAAAACGTTCCAGATTGTTTTGCTCTCTAAAAACCTAAAAGGCTCTGTAAAACCAGTTCGCGGCATCCTGTTGGACCAAACATCTGCCTCCGCCTTCCTAAGTCAGAATGCACATCAAATCAAGATCCCATATAGGGAGATTCTTTCCAAAATCCACCACTTTTACCAGAATTTGGAATGTTCTATCGTCATCAAAGCAATGAGTTTCTCTCAATTCATAGTATTTTCTGTCTTGGTTTATTCATAGGAATCTGCCTGTTTCGGTTCTACATGCGTGATCAATCGCGACTAGTCGAACAAACTGAAAGAAGTTTTCGAGGGATTTGTTTCCCAAAACTGCTTTGTTAGTTTTCCACGATTCGTAGCTGGAAAGCATTCGACTACTGAGAATGGAGATAACTACACTTGTCGTCCTTGTCTCCCTCGCTGGAGGTTAGTTTGCGCTGACCGACGAAGAATCGTCTGAACGAATCACCGCGTATGATTCTTAAATCGGAGCTTAGTCATCTCATTTGCAGTGCTCCAACGGATTCGCATATGAAGATGCTAGATGATAGATGGTGCTGACTGTCAGGAAGCAGATTTTTACACCACCCATCGAGATTGTAAGCGTATTAGTTGATTTCATAATTCTAGCCCATGCTGCTTTTGCCATCCGTTCTAGGATGAAATTTATGAGAGTGGACGGAATTGTTCGAGATTGCTCGAGGCAAAATGAACTGAGATATTCTAGGGGCCGGAAGTATCACTGCACATGTTCTCCGCTGCACGACGACACGCTCTTGGAGCGAACGATTATGGCTTCATACTGATCATTAAAGTCCACTCAACAAATAGTCAGTCATGATGATGGCCGAACTGTTACTTAATGAGAACAAGCAGTATCGTCAAGTATGACAGCTCCACTATCCGGTACGTATCTACTCCAATTCACGTCATGACGACCATGTGGTTCGAGCGATAAAAGCCCTAAACTGTATATTGTGAAGAAGAAAGCGTCTTTCGTTTCTTTTTGGCATTGCTTTTATGGACTTACGAGATATTTAAGACTGCCGGCACATCGATATTTGTTTTACCTCTGTTAATTGTGCAATCTCCAGTGCGTACCTGAGGGGATAAAGCTAAGTTTGTCCACAGGCCTTTTGTGTAGCATTTCTATGTCACATTCTCTGCGGCATTTCCACATTCGTATGT
This sequence comes from Fasciolopsis buskii, assembly GCA_008360955.1. Classification (NCBI taxonomy): domain Eukaryota; kingdom Metazoa; phylum Platyhelminthes; class Trematoda; order Plagiorchiida; family Fasciolidae; genus Fasciolopsis; species Fasciolopsis buskii. The sequence continues at coordinate 187,149 of LUCM01001028.1, read as the reverse complement.
AATTAAATCAACAAAGATGCACGAAAATTCATCTCTGGCAAACTGAGAAACACAGCGACGATCTTCTCTGTT
>LUCM01001028.1:172892-184893 GCA_008360955.1 Fasciolopsis buskii | reverse complement strand
CGGATGGATGAACAAATGAGATTCTAGTGAATAACTAAGAAAGGAGCGCACTAGTATAAGGTTGATTGGGCAGAAGAATGCTGAGTACGCATACCTGAAGAGCGACAATGGCCATGAAACTGGTTGTGTGCTTCCTGATAAATTTGTTCTTCCATCCGTATGTGTAACATACTACTGAGAAAAATAATTCGAGGTTTTTTCGCGGTTGTTCCTGAGTGTTTATACATCTCGGCGCACTGAGCTTACCTGCATGCCACCTACTTTTAACCCAGTCGTTTATCAATGCCACCTACATTCTTTAGTTATTAATTTGTTGGTATGTGTAGCACTTCTGGCACAGCTGTCATATTTTTCATTATGCCAAAAGAATACATCAGTTATTTTCAAGTTTTCTGGACGCTGAGTTAGGATTTGCGGTTGGAAACCATCAATCAAGATTACATCATCAGTTTGCAGGCAATGACGTTGCTTATTTTTCAAATCTGTAGGTTCGGATTGCCATTAATTCATGTGTTCATTAGTGGGTTCTTCCTGTGTTAGTCCGTAGCATTTCACGATTCTTTCCGTCCATCCTTAAGAAGATTTCTCACCTAATCTACGGAACTTTCTTCACTGCCATTCGTGTCTTTTTCATTCCGTTTGCCCCACTTACCAACTAAGTATGCGATCTGTGCGCAGAAACCTACGAAAATGTCCCCCAGAATTCTTGCATACCTTGCTAGTCCCGTATGAAATGGTCCATTTTCTTGTGATTTGCATTCATTCACTCATCCGAAATGTGGAGCGCAATTTCTGTTACAGATCCGAGTAAGAAGATCAGTCACGAGGAAATTCCATCGCAATCATTACGGTACGGCCAAATTTCTTATTTTGCACTTGCGATCCCCTTCCAAGCTGCCAGTTTCAACTTCTCGCGATGACTAGACTAAAACCTATTGTTTGTTAACAAAACTCCCTCCTGTAGTGCAGCAGAGTATAGTTCAGTACAATCCAATGAAATATTAGCAGTATTAATTTGAGCCTAAAAATGAGAGACAGCTATAATGAAATTTGTGAGACTGACGAAGAAGCCCTAAATTCCCACAAAGTCTGTCTGTCCACAAATACTACTTCTCAGATTCTGCCTTTTTGTTTGGCTACATACATTAGTTGACTTTGTTGAAGAGAACGACAGGTCTGATTAAAAAATATCAATCCAGCTGTACTAAAATGGAATGCTACCCAATTGGTGTGGCACGTTCAGCTAGAATGTGAAAATTCGTATCTTTAGAGGTTAGCTGATAGATCACAAGCTATTCCAATGCGTCAGTTACTTTTATGCTTAGATTCGCATGCCGCTGAAGTCGAAGACTTGATTGGCGGTGGTGAAACGGTCAGTATCATGGGATCTCAGTCTGGAAGTTAGGGGTTCGAATCTCTCAACCGCTGGTAAAACTCCTCACTTAGGAACGCTTTGTGGTCCGCTACTCTTTCCTTGAAAATAATGCGCACCGCTGCTTCATTAAAAAAGAGAGTGTAAAGGTAACAAGATGAAACGACGGTATCTGAAAATATATGAATGTCCCATCCATAACGTGCGGAGCTAATTTCTTTGATATGTCTAGTGGACCAGGATGCATCTATGTATCGGCAAACGTAATTCTATTTACACTGAGCTAGGCTGGAACCCTACTAGCATGGAGAGACAGAGGTGATCGCTTTGGATTCCAAGTATATTCAGTCGCTTTTGTGACAATAAACACAAGATAAAGCCGGATTCTCTTCAGAGTTATCGCGATATTCACTGGCAGTCTTCTAAACGTCTTTAGTCTCCCTCAAGAGACATACAGAATGACACTCAGCTGATATTCGTATTCATGTGAATATTGAACTCAAATAATTTTGTGCAATCCTGGAATTACTAAACATCTAAAATCAGTCAGTTAAATGGTGGTCATTATTTTTAGCTATATCTCAAAGAATTATTGTCAAAAATGTTGCCTTGAGAAAAATGTCTAAAAAAGGCAACTCACAAAAGCTCAATAGACCAGCTGAAACACTCTAGTTTTAAATGGTAATAAAAAGTAAGTAAATTTGATCCAAGCCTAATAAGAGACGGAATATTCATGCGACAGTCAAATTCCCTTCTTTGCAGTTTAGTTAATTGGAAAGTTACAATAAAACGAAATCTGTTGGCAAAACCCAGCAACAAGGTACTCAAACACGTGTACAATAAGAACAAAGCCTGGATGCAAAATATATTCCTCCACTGTCCCAAAAGAGTTGTCAGCTTCTTTCGAAGCATATTTTTAGGCAGCATAATTTTCTGCAAGGACAGTGTCAACGAAAGACGGTTTATATTTATAGTTGATTATGCACTTCCTAAAATTATTCATCATGAAACGTTACCGTTCAACTTGTCAGTATAAACTCTGGAAATACAGTACTTACTAAGAGCCATCGGTGCTGCAAATTCATCGCATTCTAAGTTTCACTCTAATTTGGAAACGAAAATGTGGGTTGCAGACATTAGCCATTCAGGCAAGATCTCAACGGTTTGGTGGACTTCACTGCATTATGCGATCCCTTTCCGTAAACGAATGAGCAACCATGAATATGTTAAAGTGGTGAGAGGAAACGACTGTAATAGGTACTAGGAGTTCTAGTGTCGTACAAAGTATCCGAGGTAGAAACACAGAGAACTGGGATCAAAGCAACAACAGCTTGCCTATCGAAGACGTTGCTCTGATATCTAAACCTTTATGGTTTTAATCTTTCAGCTTATTTTCTGTGTTATAAACTGGAAGTTTGAATAAAGCTAATTATCTACTCTGTTAAGTGACATTCAATAGCTTCAGTGATTCAGTGGTCACAGCATCTGCCCAGTAAGCATAGTGCTGTTGGCTCGTAACGCGCTGGAATTTTGGAAACAAAATTTTCGAGGTATTCCACCATTGATCACCTAGGTGGCAGATACACAAGTATTAGGCAGTTGGTTGTGTTTAGAGCATTCACAACATCAGGTTTTTGAAGGGATCGAAAATTCCAGTTGAAACACTCACCCACAAACTGATTATTGTGGCTTCCGGAGGAACTACAATCGGCAATATCGTAATGGGTTTGCTATACGCTGCCATCTGGGTTCCAGTTGTGTAAGTGTTGATGCGAACTGACAAGCTTATTGGTCTTCGGCCCAAGAATCTTCTCCCCAAGTTCTTGCAACCCTTCATTGGAAGCAACCCTGATTCTGTGTATGTTGCGCTACAACGAGACCAATTGCTTCAGATAATTTTACCTCTTATGTACCATTCCAAGGGAATCGAGAGGGATCTTTTGCAAAACTGGGTTTGTAGGAATTCTATTCTTGAGGAAAACAGATAAATGCTAAAATCTAACAGCATTCAGTCCACTGAGAGAAACCAAAATTAGAACCATGTGACACTTTGTTCTCAAAAGCAAGTGATAGCGTTTGTTGGACTGCAGTTCTTTTATTTAGCTTTATCGCCACAACTCAGACTTCAGAAATGTTTCTCATACCAGAGAAATGCAAAAACAGTTTATGCATATAAATCGAGAGGAACAGAGTGAAAATAACCCAAGCTATCGATCACCGAATTGCAGTTTGATTCGTGCACCTGAAATTCTCCATAGTATAGCCATGGATGACTTTTTAATGAAGTGCGATTGATTACATTATCACCCATTCGGGTTTAGTCTTATTTACTCTCTTGACAAACGACAACTCTCATCAGTCTCTGAATTTCAGTTACAATGTGAACCCACGTCTAGTCCGAGCGTTACTATTGCAGACGCTGATCAGTTGTCCCCCATTCACTGTACTCTAGCTTACCATATTTTCCATAGGGAACAAGCCTAATGATAAACAGATGCATCATCTCTTAACTGTTTTCAGTTTTTATTTGCATGAACAGCCCGTGTATATCCATATTTTCTTATATTTTTATAATTTATTATCCTTATTAACTGAATATCAGCGCATGTTATTCTCGAGAATAAGGTCAGGGCCAACGTAGGACTGTCAGGAGAAAAAGGTGATGACCGATAGCAGTATCTAAACCCGGGTCTTTGGGTTGAAACGCCAAGATGTTGATCCCTTGACCTACTTCATTTAGCCGCTTTGGTCCAGTACTTGTAGTCGTATTACGCCAGGGGTGCCAGCACAAGGGCGACTGTTGGTATCCCTTAATACCACTGGAAAGTTTTCACCAAATTATGCTCTTCCTTCGCTATCGACATGTTCAGTCGCCGGAGGTCCCGAATGATAGACATTATTTTCTAACAAAAAAATTTATTCCTATGCATTGATTTACGGAAAGCATTAATAATTATCGTAACAAATAAAACTTCATTGATTTTGCATCATACACCAGAGCAGAGATATTCAAAGGGATTGCCAGAGTGACTTGAAATGGACTGAAACAAAGAAAAACCAACATGAGCCGAAGCCCAGTGGGCGTGTCAACAAGTATCGGCAAGAACCACACTCCATCTTATGTAAATCCGTCATAGACACATAGAGACCATTATTATTTTATGAGTTTTTCCCAGAAGTGAATTAAATGCAAGCTGACTCAAATGATGTGTAAGATACCACCATTCTTTGAGGACATCTTTAATGAAGTTCCCCTTCTCATTCCAGCTGTAATTAGCAATCGCTTAAATATGCGCTAGTTAAGCCACCTAGAATATGATTTTCTGTTCATTTTGCATTCTTTGTAACAAATTCAATAACATGTTTTAAGGGTGATTTCGAGCGTTTTGGGCTGTCATTGCTCATCCTGCCGACTGACCTAAGGTTTTTTTCGCCGAAATTGACAGTTTTGAAATAAACGTCTCGCAACTAGTCCAGGTGACAAGCAATGACAACTTTAGTTGGATTCTTGAAGAAAATTGTACGATCCAAGTGCCAAGTTGAGTGGTCAGGACTCAGTAGAAACTTGTTATTTTCAGATAAACGCGGTCGACTGCAAGCATTCACGGGTAAGTTGATCGGCTATAAGGTGATTCGAACACAAGACTTTCGCGTACAATCGCCTTGACGCTGACCTCTTGATCGAAACTGATCTCGATAAACCAATCATTTCGGCCAAACCTGTTTGTGCGTCTCCAGAAAATGGTGGCTTTTAGACGAATTAGAAAAATAATTACTGCCCACATTTGCCCAGTAATTTGAGTGATGTAGCCAGCGCATTTGGTTTGTGTTCCATTAGACGATATCACTTGAGAGAGTAATTTGCGAAGTCAGCGAGAGTCACGTGTTTTTACGAGAAATCAATAAGAATTTTTTTGGATAGTTCAGCCGGTCAGGCTCTGTTCGCTTAAGGATTTTGATTAGTACATGCAACTGATACTTCGTAACAGGCCTGAAGGACACAGCTTTATAAAATTATATAGGCATTTAAGCAGCACTGAAGCAGAAACGCTTGGCTAATAATGCCCCAAAATTGAACTTTTTCTCTGAATTTTATGCTGCATTATGAAGGTGCAAAATTCTTTGGTGTTGATCACATAATACGGTAGGGCATCACTGAGGCAATACTACTGCCAGAGACAAGACTGGCTTTTGCTGTTGCATTCTAAGTCATGGAAAAGAACCAAAGTGATTCAAACCCTTTTCGACAAATTTTATTAAATACACTTGAAGAAGTCTTTCCATCAGCTTCAGAATCTAGCAGATAATTGTTGATTCCACGAGTTAATTTATTAATATTTCGTCTTGATACTACTTCCTTATAAGGGCAGCAGATTTCCGAACGTCGTCTGTGTGATTAGATTCATTGTTCCCTGGCCCAAGTGACTATCACCCACGCAGTAATTAGGTTTTCCCAACTTTTCAAGGCGAACACATGTGACATTTTTAATCCAGGCATACACTGATTAAATAAGTGGATTGTGATATGAACCAACCATTGACAATCAAATGAACTAACACTGGATTTTGACTAAGTTAATATTCTATTGCAAGTCACTAATGATTTTACCAGGACTCTACTTGAAAGGTGTTCACATAAACGCAGCGGACTAATTCTAATAATATTACATGTATTGTCTCATTTATGCTTAACTTCGTTCTATGCAAATTATACCCATATGAATACATACTGCATTCCGCGGTTTACAGTGTTCATACAAGTTCCGAATACTAGGATCTCCGCCAGTGCCGTTTAGATGTCAAGTCCTTCTGGACGCTTAGACTACGGGTGACCGCTAGAAGTAGTCAGGTAAAGATCCCAGTATAGCCAGCCATTCAAAGCAGTTTGAGACCTGATATTCGATACCGAATGTCAATCATAGAAATATAAGATTACATTGTGTTCCGGTACGGGAAATGGAGATCACAACTTTGGAAAGTCTAATGGCATAAGACTAAACAAAGTCTGGACGGGTCAGATATCATGTATCTGTCCACCGTAAATGTGACTGGCAAAGGTAAGTAACTTGACGAATTTCTGACGACAACTAGTCAGTTCAGATAGTAGTGCATACTTCCGGCGTTGTTAAATCAACATCACGTCAAAATGGAGGCCTATTTCTGGTAGGTATCAAGTCGCTCAATCCCTGATTGGCTGATGAATTTCAGAAAATCGGATGGAATCAACGAAAATGGTTGATGGTTAGTAAGGAGCGGAGGTTGCACAACAACAAGGCCAAATTGCAACAAACAACAACCAGATTCAATCGGAATCGGTAGATTTTACGAATTCCTTGGCAAACAGTCAAGTAACTGATGGAATTCTAACCAGCCAGTAAAAATCGGTAGCAAAACAAGAGTGAGTACCCAAAGGCCGTCTGCTGTACGCAATGCAATCTGGAGTATGTCACATTACTGACAACAAGTGTAGTAATCGACAGGCTCATTGGAATAAGCTGACGGACATGGGACATAACTAATGAGACAAATTGTTCCATTTTGACAACATTACTTCAGTAAGAAAAAATGTCGTTTTTCGATCGGCATCGATCATGCGGTGAACAGTCTGGAGCTGGCGCATGAACGAAATGAATTCCATTCGTCGCCCAACCGATCACCTATTCATCATTTTGCCCGCAAGTATGCAGGGCTTTCTTCTTCCAAATAATGATGGGTTTGTGGGAGTCAGCAGACAGAATATAATGGGCTTTTGAGTGGTACCAAGAAACAAGCTTCATTTTCAAATGTCGGTTGAAGTGTTAATTGGAATTAATTGTAACTCGACCTTATCGATCAAGATTGACGATTGACTAGTGCTCATTATATCTTATAGGACAAAACGGGTGTAGAGAATAACTGATACCTCAGTCATCAAAAGAAGTAATAACGACAATGTCAAAAGCCTTCCCAACTGAAAATGACCGCTTTTTCAACAAACAGTCGGAACATAACTAGAAATAACTTAAATAGCACGATTCACCCAACTCAATTTACGGTCCAAGTCGTCACTCAGGATCTTTGGACCAAAACAACTGCAAAGGGAAGGAAAACAAGTGTTCAGCACACGGCCAAATCCATCCGGGAATGTTCAGCGGGCCAAAACATAAATCCTATGTAACCTTGGTTCTAAGAAGAGCATTACGCACGGCAGAAGAAGCTTTGGTGAAGATTACTTACTTCACCCTGCAGTCAACGTGTGAAACACCCACTGGTCTTCTTGTTACGATATGAACTTGGGAAATCAGTTCACCTTAGGCTTACAATTGATGACCTCTTCTTCCATTGTCAAACTTTATCACACCTCTTTTTCCTCCAGGATTTTAACTTTCGTTTTTCAAATACAATTTAGTTTAATGGTTCTCCGGAGGCATCTGCACATCAGCGTTGCAAATGCAAATACATCGTTCTAGAACGAACACATCACGAAAACTAAGTAGAGTGACGAATGCTCACTTCATGTCAATTCAATGTTGCCTTTTTTGAGATGAACCTCATGAAGGATTGAGTCTAGCAATCACGCCACCATGAAATTAAAATGCTTTGAATTTATATCTATTCAGAATTGCGTAATTTTACGCATCCTTTCTGGAAGTGCTTCAGTGATTCTAGAACTAATCTTCAAATGTTTGGCTGACAAACTGAGAACCATATTCACATAGATGTGAAGTGAATCATTCCACGGAACATCGTGACTTGCTGATGTTCTGAATTAACATTAATTGTCGGGGTGAAATAATGGATCTGAAGCCCGACCAAACATCCTTGCTCCGTTATTTCAAAGATTTTAATCGCCACCTGAAACAGGAACCATATGATCAATGATTGTCTATTGTAAATTTGATTCCTAATTGAACGAATGGCCGAAAAATTTGCCTTATTTGTCACGTGGTCGGATCGGGCATACTAGCCACAAATAAGAAGCTAGGCGCTTATCTTCCTCCCACTCCAGGGCAACGGTCACAAGATCAGTCGTTCTCATTCGGTGGAACAGGGAAAAAGATGCCAGTATCGAAATAACGGTCGATTGCCAACGGCCTACCATATTATCACTGTCTCCTTCCCGTGTGTGTGTGTGTGTGTGTGGAATGTGCTTTAGTCTGGAATAAAAATCGAGGAGTACAAATGTTTCCTTCAGCACTGACTGATCTGTTTTATCTACCCATTGGTTTTTAAACATTCACTTCGTGGAAGTAACCAGTATGTCGGGACAGATCACAACAAGGACAACATATATGGATAAGAAAATTCTGTACGAATTATTCGCATACATGTAAGATGTCACAAAAATACGTGCACATTTAGAATAGCCACGCCAATAGGGAATTGGTCGGAATTTTGAAATAAAGTAACCAAATGTGGGAAATCAGATCTGCCTTGGAAGTGTCCGAATTGTTGGACAACACGGTTAAGGCAAAGGTGAAATTTTTCACCTGGTCACATTCTCTTCCATTTATCGTTTTCAACTTCACAACTGTAGTTGATCGTGCCCTCGTAAACACTGTTCCAGGTTCTCGGACATGAAAAATTCCGAGTCCAATCCATTGAACGTGGAGACGGAAATTTTGGCGCTAATGAGAATAATGGATTATCTTGTCTACTTTATTCGATAGCAAACATATTACTCGGTTCCTCGATTATAGCTATCTTCAGAGAGAAAATCGATTAATTTGTGAATGAAATATCTTTATTTACTTCGCTTCTAAAGATAATTGGCGCTAGATTTTAGAAGTGCCATGCGGACTTTGATGACGCCTCACGCGCTGATGGTGTAAAATTGTACAGTGAATTCTTCATTCAATATGATTCACACGTGAAATCAGCAAATACTGTTTTACAGAGCCTTGTAATTCACTAAGTAGTAGGCATTTACTACTTAAACCTGGATAACTGCCAGGCATAGGTCGGAATCCAACCGGGGTGATGACTTTGTACATTTGAGATTTTATCGTTTATTATTTGTTCCAGTTTTATGTTGATGGAGCTACAGTCTCTTTCACCGAATCTCGGATATCTGAAGTGGATAAAAGATCAATCAACAAAGACAAGGAAAAAATGCAATGAAGGAACTGCACTAACTGTACTGAAGCAATTAACTTTGTAGTTCAGTTTCTTTTTCAAATGTAACTTTGAATTACAAATTAATTTCAAAAACGTTTTACTTCCAAGCTGCAGTCGAATTTCACTTTGAGGACCACATCGTATGTGTGACACTGTGTAATTTCCTTTATGTGGCGTTAGGATAGTCACAAATTTTTGTCGCTAAAATTTGCTTCGGGATAAATTTGAAAAGGGACTGCTTGTTCCAAATCCTATTTGGGTAAATTTAAAAAAATTAGCTGTTTCCACGTTGAACAACCTAGATGATCAGTAGACAAAAGTTCCACGGATCGATTTATTGATCTCGATGGTCGCCGGCTGAATAGTTGTTTGACTAATTCAGTCGAATATTAGGGAGTTTTCGTTTCGTGTCACCGACAAGAATGTACAACAAGCACAAAAATGATGTACTGCTACAAAATTATAACCCGAGTTGATCGCTGGAAGTAGTCAGGTAAAGATCCCAGTATAGCCAGCCATTCAAAGCAGTTTGAGACCTGATATTCGATACCGAATGTCAATCATAGAAATATAAGATTACATTGTGTTCCGGTACGGGAAATGGAGATCACAACTTTGGAAAGTCTAATGGCAGAAGACTAAACAAAGTCTGGACGGGTCAGATATCATGTATCTGTCCACCGTAAATGTGACTGGCAAAGGTGAGTAACTTGACGAATTTCTGACGACAACTAGTCAGTTCAGATAGTAGTGCATACTTCCGGCGTTGTTAAATCAACATCACGTCAAAATGGAGGCCTATTTCTGGTAGGTATCAAGTCGCTCAATCCCTGATTGGCTGATGAATTTCAGAAAATCGGATGGAATCAACGAAAATGGTTGATGGTTAGTAAGGAGCGGAGGTTGCACAACAACAAGGCCAAATTGCAACAAACAACAACCAGATTCAATCGGAATCGGTAGATTTTACGAATTCCTTGGCAAACAGTCAAGTAACTGATGGAATTCTAACCAGCCAGTAAAAATCGGTAGCTTAACGAATATGACCAGAATGCAGTCATCATTTTCTGATAGCACCTGCGAGCAGATTGAAGTTATTACAGTACGATCACTGGATTATATAAGTTTCTTAGGCTCACTAATAAACGTTTGCCTTCGTGATAAAGCCGACTGATATTAAAATATGGTGTCATCTGCTTTCAGCTAAACTAGTTCCGATTTAGGCTGTATTTTGCGCTGGGCTTTACTGAAACTTTCCTTTTACCGTACAGAATAGACCAATAATCGGTTGCCATGCTGGAAGAAATAATTTTTTCTGGTTTAAGAGTCAGGCCAATTTGAGTTGGAATCTTTCATAGGTCATGACGTGTAATCTGCTGTAAACCCATGAAGCAATGTTATTAGACCATGGAATTTAGTTCTCAGGACATGAAAACGATTGCATGTTTGTTGGTAGGTGACTCTTTCCATAAGGTCTTATCATGATCCACTTGGAAAATATTTCGTTTAGATCTCATCCGTAGGAACTGAAACAATCAGTGTAACTGTAGGTATCTAAATGTCTGGTGACCACAGACCGCAAATCGCTCACAACTTTGAAGTTCTGTCAAAGAACGACACTACTAAATGTATTCCAAACTTTGACTTCTTCACAAGTGTCATTACCTGGTTGAATGGAAGTAACTCTTAAGTTTTTTGCTTGAAACATCGGAAAGATTCGATTGAACACAAAAGGTATGTGCCAGTAAGCCAGTAGAAATACCCCATTACTGATTTCTTGGCAAAACGACTGTTTGATGTATCAGAACCGCACCAAAACGAATTCAGATCAGGGGAAAAATAAATCAGAGTAGCTACCAAACAACCAGGGGCAATTCACCAGTAAGATCAAGTGAACTAAGAAAGACCATCCGTCATAAATTGTTCCCAAAACTCTAATGCCAAGTGCACAAAAATGGTTTTAAATGGACCAAAGTCAAATTAGTCTACCACAAATTGAATAGTAAGCAAAACAAGAGTGAGTACCCAAAGGCCGTCTGCTGTACGCAATGCAATCTGGAGTATGTCACATTACTGACAGCAAGTGCAGTAATCGACAGGCTCATTGGAATAAGCTGACGGACATGGGACATAACTAATGGGAAAAATTGAATTGGATTATTCAGATGAAAATTTGGGTGGGGAAGGGATTTGTGGTGTTAAGTGCATAACCTGAATACACAAGAACGTCTTGTGTTAATTGTTTTGCTATCTAACGTTTGCACTGGGATGGAGGGTTGGCTTGGGGAGTTGACGCACAACCACAAATTGTTTTTGACAGCACAGCGGAGGATTGCGTAGACGGATCACGATGACCTCCGCTGTGATCAAGAGGTGACAATTTGCCAAACTGGATTGTTGACTTCTGACCTTATGCAGGGTCCGGAATGCTTGCGTCACATTCACGATGTGATTAGTCTGTGCTAGATATGGAACGTCTGAGCTATTAAATGACTTAATTGTCCCAGTGCCCAACCATGTAGAGTGGTGGTC